>JAGJTL010000057.1:2352713-2418382 GCA_022063505.1 Calosoma granatense
ATATAATGTAAAGGGACGTGATGAATCTTGGGTCTGTTTCATTTCACATCCGAAACCAGTGGCCCATGAATATGTTCATTAACAAGTCTGTACGGAAATGAACACATCCGTACATATATACAAGCAAATACCTGTACAAACCATTATATACGTACATACATATACAGGAGGTGAAACAGTTGAAATGTGTATATTTGACATGAAGTATGTAAATGTATATGCATTAATAACCGAGGCCGATGATACGTCGTCCTTGTAGGAAGCGTTCTGTTGTAGGAAAACCACTCATCATACGGATGGCGCTCTGTACACTGGGTACCGGCTAAGGAATGAACTAACAGGCTCGCAGGCTGGCTTAGCTAAAGGAGAGCGGCTGGTCCGGGTGTTGCACACGTCAGCCTACATTACGGTACAATTTGCACTCGAGCCAGTATGAAACTTGTGACACATGAACAGTAAACCCATGTCGGGTGTCAGGCTATGCCGGCATCGCACCACCATTGCTGATGGCCGTGCAGGACGTAGTACGTATGACTGAACAAACCAGCAATGAAGACGTCACGCTGGCATGGCGCCACCTAACGTCATTTGTTGTGCATATGTAGCGCACTAACGTCACTACAAGATCTAGTACTACGGTCACCAGCTTTTTGTAACGCTAAAACCACGCTCGCTATGATCCTGGGGTGTACCACAGAAACGTGCATTGTGGCAAGTTATAAATGACGTTCCGCCCGTGACGTCGGCCAAATTCATTCCCTGCATCGACCAGTTGAAACAAGTAAGTTCCATCGTTGCGGAATGACAGTCAGGAGTATCGTGGCTACCACTGGAAATCGTGCCGAAATGATTGTTACTCAAATTAAAGTCAAACAAACGGAACAAAGCACTGTTTGCAACAGATAGTGGAAGAGAAGTGGCGAGTAAACGTTCTTGTATAAAATATGTAAATGTTATACAATAACAATTTGTAATGTGAAGAATTCTTAATAGTCTAACTGGCATTTGCCAAATATGGTATCTACAGCACACCTGAACATGCACAACATTTAGTAGTTGCATGTGAACAACATGTATTACATTATGAATTAGACAAAAACATAGGTGCAGCTGTTTAGATATAAATATAACACAATGCTATTCATTGTAGAATATGTGTGAAATGTTATGTCCGTGAGCTGTATGTATGATGGATGTAGGCTCATGTGCAGTAGAAAGATATAACTTATCTTTCAAGTGGCCGTGTACGCTTACACTGTAACAGCTAGGCTTGAAACGCCGTCGTCTGTCCGATCCATTACGAGCGAACGATAAAGCCAACTGTCTCAACGGCCGAACGATTTAAATTTTAACTACTCCGGACTACCGTTATAGTTCTACTAAGACAAACATTCCATTACCGAAATGATTTCCTGTACTGTCTAACCGATATTTGACATATCAAGATTGTAATTTCCCACATACCACCACTGTGTGTACATGTTTGTCTGATTGGAGTTGAATAAATTCATTTCTAGAATCAGCAACACATTTCTACATAAAGACTTTTGTTCGTTTTGTGTAATTCGATGCGACGGCAGATTCGTTTGTCGGTTTACTCTGCTCGTGGGATAACATTCGAACCAGTAATATAGATTGCAATTATCCCCTGCAAATTGAGAATCTTATCTGGTTCATTATGGTATTCACGGCAATTCGCCGAGTGCAGCGAAGCGTGAAAAGAGTGTTTTGTTGTCAAATTCAGAGATGCACACAAGATTGGTCGTCGGTAGAGATAGATATTGAAATTTCCATGCAGAGAGTGCGGATACGGTGATGCAGGGGTGCACTGATATTATAGAGGGCTGCCGCTTCACATGTTATTTCTTTTCACTTTCCAATGACACTATCATCATCATACGTCGTCGAACCCTAAATGACATCCTCCTTTGTTCTCGCCGGAAACGCGAAAATGATATATCTATATGTAATTTAGAATTTCGTCGAATTTTTCCAATTTCCCTATGATTTATATCGACGTAATAAAAACGTCCCCTTTTAAAAATTTATTTAGATACGCTTGCATTTGCTATCCTTGAGATTTCGTGTGTGTATGTGTATGTGAAGAGCTTGAAACAAATAGAAATAATCGTACGATGAGTGGGGAATATTGGTGAGCGCAGATGGGAAAAAATAAAACTAGTGCTTTGGTATTCAGTTCAGGATTAATCGTGAGTTTGGGCCGGATGAATCTCCACGTACACCAGGCGGCTTTGCACGTAATGTTATCGGTATTTGTGATGTACCTCGGCTACTCTTTACACAAATTGTACGCGTGGCCGCACAGCCGGAAGGTGTACAGGTGCGGAGCTTGATGCAACGTAATGGGTTGCAGTCGGAAGGGAACTTTTACTAGGGCCAGACATAGCTCGTTCTAGTACTGTGGTCGGATCTGGTCGACTTGTCGCTGCTGGTTGCCATAGCCGCACAATTCAATTAACTATTGAACAGGTCCCAACAGAGACGAACCCCATGCCCTCCTCGTTCAACTCCTTTTCCATTCGGTTCCAGTGGTTTTTAATAAACAGACGCCCGGTACAAATTACTCCAGCGAATGAAATTAAAGCGTCCGTCGTCTGAAGGAGCGCGCGTTGCGACCGACAGGAATTAACCAACCAGTAACACCTCTCACACCCTCACTTCACCTCACCTCACTCCGTCCTTGCATCTTTCATTCAAATGTCCGCAGGGGGATAATGGACGCATGGCAGAATGCTTAAATAGAAATAATTTACATAATCGTTTCAATAAAGCGATCATAAAACGATTTGTGCCGAATGAAGTCCCGCGTAATGTTATTACGCTCATTAGCACGGTACGGCATTCTTCCTGATTAACGTTGCGGCCGTAATAGTTCCAAGCACCCGGAGTGCTCTGACGTCGTGCTGTACCGTATATGTGTGGGGCCCGGGAGTGCACACACCACCACCACTACTACCATCGCCGCTGCCGCTGCCGCCACTAATAGACTGACCGCATTGATAACCGCAAACCATCAGCGGACCGGAAAACGGAACGAACATTTTCTCGCGGCAACACGACGGTGAACCGCTTCTCGTTAATGTTGCATGTTAGTACTTGTGTTGTATGTTCGTGTGTGTAGAGTACATAAGTTGTGACCACCGGTGCACACTCTGCTACCCGGTGGCTGACTGGCTGGTTGGTTGACCGGAACATACAAATCTAGTTGTAACTAACTGAAACTAGCATGAACTCTACACGGCCGTCCATACGTCCGTCTGTTGTCATAGTGAAAATATTTTTCTACCGACGAGATTTATTTTCGTGCAAACGGAACTGTGTTTTCAAACCTATAATCCTGGGATTAGAGCAGCTTTAGCGGGTGCAAAATGTGTACGTCGTTTTTAATCCCGCTGTTTCCAGTCGAATGCGCCAGCGCAACTATATTTTTTCCTGTAATGACAGCTAAAACAAATAAATAAACACAACGTGTCAAACAGAAATGCTGCAGAAAAATTGCCGATATATTTCAAATTTTGATTATTTGTTTGGAGTCAACCGATATGTATGTACCGTTCAGTATGTACATAGAGTGTTGTTAGGTAGTGCAAGTCAATATTAGTTTTATCGTTACATCCACTAGCTAGCTCGGTCGCTCGCTCAGAGTCGCGTTGGACATTAATCACCGGTACATTTTGTTAATTGTCAAGTAACAGCCTCGGTGGTGTTACGGCTGGCCACACTACTATACTACATCGGTAGTTATATCGTCGGGTCATCGCGGTGCCATGTTTTTCTCTACATTCGTCCGCTCGCCGCTTTATCTCTGTTGCTTTAAAATGTCCGGCTGGTCGATGTCGTCGTTTTTAAATAGTGTAGAAGAAATGACAGAGTGTAGCTGTTTATCTAGCTGCGATTCCGTTAGCTGCAGACAGATAGAACATCGACATCGGAACGAAGCTATAAAATAAGAGCAAATGTCAGCATTGGCGATTAATCACGTTTATCTGTAGACAAAAGAGTCGGAACAGGAGTCGCCGGCAGCCCAGTTCTGTCATGTCGCTTCTATATATGGCACCCAGCTTTCAGCTTAAAGTGTTGCCAAAACAATGACTGGTAAATTCATATCTGCGAGCGAGCGAGCAAGCAAGTAGAATTGTTGTTCTCAACACGAGACTGAACTGAGAGTCTAGCACAGAATGGAACAGAAGACGTTCCAGGGATAAAGATCTCCCGACGGGCTGGAATAGGAAAATGCCTGGCATTAGCGGGGTTTCCGGCAGTAGCAGACCGGTAAACCAAGCGAGTTCTGTTGAAAGACGGCTTTTACTTAGGCAGACAGACGCTGGGCGTGCAAGCGAAATGTTTGTGAGTGTGTGCGCTACCACAAGCATAGTCGACCTATAGGCCAACCAACCAACGAGGAAAGCGAGGCACTCCAACGCCGCGTGAAACACTGCCAGAGGAGCGGAATTGAAATGTCGTGAGGGCACAGAATACTTTCATTGGAACACATACACGCGCCCCCGGAAAGAAGAATTTCTT
Source organism: Calosoma granatense (assembly GCA_022063505.1). NCBI lineage: Eukaryota > Metazoa > Arthropoda > Insecta > Coleoptera > Carabidae > Calosoma > Calosoma granatense. Next base: position 2,357,259 of record JAGJTL010000057.1, read on the forward strand.
TTAAATTGAAACGTTTTTGTAGAATCTTTCATTTAATCCCCGGCAAGGAGAGAAGGATCCGGTTATTTTGCATAGTCAATATCGCGGACGGACGGCGGGCGGTGGTGGTGTGCATGGTGTGTGCCGCGCGTGTATTCTCTATGGTCCTGTGCTCAGTGCCTCTGCCTTGTCGTGGAGTTAGTTCGTCGGATAAATGCGTATCTACGTACTAGGAATATGTTACTATCACAAAGTAACATACCCTATCACAGAGTAACATACCCTATCACAGAGCGTCTTCTACTGATATTCTGTTACCATATACACAACGCTGTTATTCCGTATACAATACATGTTTATACTGGTTCCCGTACTTGACTTCATTGTTATGGAAGAATACGTTGAACTACTATGTAATTATAGCAGTGTACGGAAGTTTGCCTGTGGTTCAAGATGAAACCTTTCATAGTTTGAACGGTAGCCGCGAGATGAACGATTGGGATGAATGAACCGGAACCGGGTTATAGAAAATCACACTCCACTAGCATAAATCAATTTTCCGTTGTTATGGCAACACACACCGACCTTCGTCGGTTCTCTAAATAAGAAAATAATGTGGCACAACTGGGTCTCGCAACAGATCGCATTCGAGAGCTACTACGACGACGCCGATGACGACGACTACTAGTACTATTATTATCCGCTAGCGAACTGGTTGAATCGCATCGGTGAGTCAAGTGGATGTGTGTGGTGTGGTTGACGGTGTGTGAAACTACATACCATAATCGACCCATGGAGTCGCTCGATTCTCGCTTCCAGCACACTTCCACCGGGATTGCTGTCGAGCGTAGTGGTGTTAGTAGTAGTGGTAGGATATTTTGACTTTCAATGAGAAGCCTTTGCGAGTTGTGGCTGAATCTGAGGACCAGACCGGTGGATTAAAGTGAATACTAACGGAAGTGTGAGCGAGTGCCGGTATCTCAAACAACTGCCTGACGGAATTCACAAAAGACAAATCTAAAATTCAAAGCCAGTTTTCGGGGCGCTACACAATTAAAGCGTTGGCATTCAAAGACAACATACAGTGGTGTTCTGCAGCCAGCAATAACAGTGAAAGGAGTTAAGGACTGGGCTGTAGGTGACTCCGTTCTTCGTTCTAATGCAATAATTACATAATTACTCCACCTATTCCATGTCGCACTGGGAGTGATTACCGTATGGCGCACTAATTATGACAGCTTTTTGTCGCATTGTTTCAGCATCGTCGCCGGTTGCTGCGCAATTCGTCGTCGTCTGGTCCGGATGCTACGTGACGCGCCCCCAGTCTCAGTCTGGGCGCCACACCGTGTCATGTCTTGTCGACACCTGAACAGCCAACCGGGCGAGCAGCGTCTGTTGTTGTTCCGGCGTCTTGCTGCTTCTGCTTTTGCCTGTGCTCGGGTTGTGTAGGGTACACGGCCTGCCAACCATTGTGTGTCTCAGTCGACCCTCTCCCGTACACACAATGTGTTCAGCCGTTGCGTGTTTGTGCACGAACCCTTTATATTCCCAGTTTACGCTGGGCTAAGACACACCATTGTCTGATGGGTTTAGCAGCAGCGGCAGCAGTAGTAGTTGCTGGCGAACGATATTCACTCTGGATCGTTTCCAATTAATTTCAGAATAGGGCGCGGACGAAACTGAAACGAGTTACATGGCGTACACACAAACACTTTATATGTTTATTTTCCATTTCTAATACAGCTTCATCCAGCAGTGCATTGCCATTGGCAGGACGGAGTAATATACATCTGCCTTCATACTTTTCCACTCAGAGTAATTAAAACACTTTCCCTTGCAGCGGAAGAATAATGTGCAGAGCATAAGTTTTATATTTATAACTCTGTACAGGGGCGCGGGGGACGAGAGACAAAAGATAAAATGCTGTGTTACTTTGTTCAAGGGATGGTTACAAAGTATATAATGCTTGTCCATAATGAAAAGTTGATATCGAACGACGATAGCAACACAGTACGGACTTCCTCGACAACACAATGCGGTCTGAACTAACAAATAGAAGTTTTCCACAGAAGCGCGCCGCCATGCAGCCGCACAACTGAGATGAAATAAGCTTTTGAAATAGTAGAAACGAATGCAATAACGCTAGACGCGGCAGCAATGGCGACAAGGCCATCGGATCAAAGCTGCGGTGGAAAAGAAGAGGAAAAGAGTGTCGACAGTGGAGTGCGCTGAGGAATGAAATGGAACGTAACGGGTCTGGCAGATCGAGGTCGGCAATCGGATCGATCAGTAGAGGTCGTTGGTGTCACATTTAAACGGACATTTGACTTGGGAACCAACTGGACACATGCGCGCACAGAAAGTTCTAAAGTGTGCCAGAGGGTGAGGAATGTCCCCAGTCAACACCTCGTCAAGTTACCACGGACACACATCCACCCTTGTGCGCCTCGCTGCACCATCAGACGGTGTCGTTCTCAAGGCCGCATTGCATTCACACAAAACTTGTCCAAATCCTCCACTAAGAAGTTTGTGACTGATACATTGTTAGTACTTTGTTTATCAACCAGGAAGGATGTAGCGGTGTCATTAGGTGTTTCGGTATATAAAAGTGAAAATGATGTATTAGTGTAGAGTGTAAGTCAAGCGACAGGCAGGCTAAAATTTGGTCCGGTTCAACACACATTTGTAATTCGGGGCAATAAAGCGTGCCAGTTCGGGTATTAAAAGTGATAATCACCATGAACATTGCTTAATTTAGCTTCAAATATTATAAATCCATACGGTAAACATCATGAATCGGTGTCGGTTTTTGCTGGCTGGCTTGTTGTTGTGGCAGACACGTTTATGGAAAGATGATTATTATTATTAGCAGTAGTAGTAGGGCTGGAAGTAGATCTCTTGCTTTTGTTGAGATGGGGAAATCCAGTTGCTTGCTTGCTCGAGGGAGGGGAGGGAGGATTACGAACAGATATAGGGTAATGCAGTGGAATTGAATCTACACAGCCGCACAAGTAGCCACTACTGATTTGGCGATTATTAGAGCTTTACGTACTAAGCTCCCGGGTACGAACAGGTATTTAGCAGGAACAGTGCAAGACAAAGTTCGTGTTTACAGTGAATGCGCCCAGTCCGTATTGCAAGACCGTGTAAGAAGATTACCCATGCATCGTTGCAGAGAATAATATAGCTGCGCAATCTATTTTAAATGAAGTTCTGCACTTCCACTTTGAGTTACAGAAACGAGAATGGCGAAGCATCTAATATCGTCTTCTCTTCTTACACTACCAATTCCTTCTCTCATCTTTCCATCATAGTCCTCTTGCTCCTCGTCACTTGCATAGTATTACACCTACTGACAGTTCGTCTCCCCCCCCCGCGCGCGCGATGTACACTTATCCATCCTGCTGTCTGTTCGCCTGCTCGTTCATTCCAGGAATGCACGATATTAAACTTTATAATTCGTCGACGTGTCGCGCTATCATAGAATTAACCTTATTTCCGGAGTGATAGATGATTCTTTCGCGTTCGAGAGCTCGTGGCGACGCGTGCGTGAACAGCGAACATCATCCACTACCACCACTAGTGCTCGTGCAGCACTGAACACATTACCAAGTGAAATTGCCCGTTACCAATTTCGGTTTCTAATTGCAAAATTTCGTTTCTGCAATTAGAATTTATAGGGAGCGCACATCAGCAGATTAATTTATCTAATTCTCTGTGCTGCTGCTGGTGCTCGGGTAGATATATCGTACTGACACGGGTGATGGAGAAACGTGGAGTGAGTGGGTGGGTGGGTGGAGGAGGAGTTGGTGAATGCTACCGTTATCCGGTAGTGGTTGGTTTCCTGTACTCCACCCCCTATATGTACTCTGGTAGAGTATGATTGCGTTTGTTAATAACACCCTGTTCCCCCGGAATCGTCCCTAGTACTCTATGTATATACCTTAGCTATCTACTTCACACCTTCTCTACCTACAACACCTCAACCCATGACATCATTTTACTGAACCTGTTCAGACAGAGTGCACGAATTCGAAGGTGTCCTAATAAATTTCGCGCTTCTGCCAAGAGCAAACTGGATTAATTTATACACCAATTTTAATTAAACGATTAGCGTATGAAAAGAGTATAAGCTTTGGAACGTAATTAATTCAGTTTTGAAAAGTTTTCCTCCGTCGTCTGATTCCATTTCAAAAAACTTGAAACTGAACTCGATATCTCACTTCGTGCTCGGGATTAATTTTATTTTGTTGCCCAGCTAAAACTGTTTTGCGGAATTTTAAACGGCACTACACAATAGCTTAATACAGAAAATTAGATTATTCGAAACGACGATCAAATGTAAGTGTTGTCTCTTCTGACTATCTACATATATACATGTATGTATGCGTGTTAAATTAGAAGACTCATACATACATAGTTTCTCCATGAGATCCCACACAAGACTCTTTCTTCTCACCTCATCTCACCGTGATGGAACAAATTGGGGTTCTCGTCTTTCCTTCAAAGTGCTCGTCTCGCCCGGATGATAAAATTACATGTTAAAAGAAACATATCACGGCACGTGGAAGAGAAATGTACGAAGCTCTTTCGGAAGCGTGGAAACTCGCTAGAAGAAAGTTAATTATTCAAAATCGATTTACGTGAAAACAAAACCGAACAAACAGCAATAAATTTCACTTCCCGGTCCAATTCTCGCCGTATATATATTGGCGTCTCGATGGAATCACTCGGACTCCGGTGTGAAACGATACACACACACACACACGTATACCAGTAGTAACGGCCGTAGTAGTAGCTGGCCATGTGTTTGAACGGTGGTGCTGATGCTGAAATGGACAACGTTGTACCGTGATAGGAAATGCATTTTTAAAACACTTTTGCCTGATTCGACTCGGCACCAATTTATCAAAACATGTTACAATTCCACGTGTTCAGGTTTGCTTTTTGTACTTTGATTCGAATACCATTTTTTTGCACATTTCAATGTAATTGTATTCTCGTTGATATTTTTTCGTATCTCGTCGGCGATGGGTATGCATTACATATTAGCGGAACAGGAAGAGTATGAGTATAAGTATTGGTATTGTTTCGCGTACTTTTGCGTACGAGTGTACGACATATTGATCGGTCCGGAGCAGCGGAGAGTCAGTGCTGCCGCAGCGTCGTCAGCGGCCGGCGTCTCAACTAGCAGCATCGCATCCCACCTAACTTATGGACATCGGTGTATTCGCTGGCTGAACTCCGTCACACTGGTTGGCCGTTACGGATATATTTTCATCCGCCAACATTCATGTTATATTATCAGTCACCATAATACACGGATCGGACGTACGCTCTCTCGCTCACTCTGTCGAACGAACTGGACTCAACACGCGATATATGTATAAAAGAGTGTCACACAAACAAAACAAAACTAAAAGAAAGAATACTGGCAGCACACAGTGCCTGCTGTCTGACATTTGATTTGTGACAAGCGACTGAGAGATGGTCTGACGAAGTCGTTGACGGTTCTTCCGGTAATTGCGAACCGAGCAGAAAAAAACAACGAAAACAACATGTGTATAACGGGAGACCTATCTATTTCTACGATGCGTCGAAAGCATGGCACACAGATTCTTGTACTTTACGTCCTTTTGTGGCATCGACGAAAGTAATTTAAACTTTGATTCTATGTGTTTGCAGATTATCACGGCACATCGGAGTATTGACAAAATAAACCAAGAGCATTACTGCAAGCTTACAAGAAACAGTAAATATATTTAATCTAAGATCAGAACGAGTTAAATATTGAAACAGTCAAGGTTTCAAATAATTTCTACAATAGACAATAACTCTTTTAATCATTAAATCATAATGTTTATTTACAAGATAAATTAAACATTTGTTCTAATGAAAAAGCAATATTTTTGTTAATACCGGATACAAATAAAACACGAAAAAACAATTCAATTTCTACTTCAAATAATAAAAAAACATATACATACATAGGTACAAAGAATTTGGTTTTACATCAGTGAACACGAATATTTGCAACTTATAATTTGAAAACGCTTTCACCGTTGATCATCAACGAGTAACGAGTAGAATGCAGTACAAAAATGGGAAATATGGTAGAGATAACAAAGAGGTGACAGGGAAATGTATTTTTGTTGTCATCGAGCGGCGGTTAGGTTCGATAAACAACAAACCAGTGCAATATACATTCATACATACATATATATTCCTCGATATATATATACACAGAGTGTATGTGCGTGAGTGAGACAGAGAGATGTACTGAAGCAATATAGCTTTGGTAGAGGAATACTATCCGTATTCACGTCGAGCCCACAAACATCCCACTAATTACACTGGAGAGAGTGAAATACGAGCGTTTTTGCGTGTTACTCGTCGCACGTGACTTGAGAGAAGGATTTTTTAAATATCTCTGACTCCGTACAGTTTGGCTCGTGTGGTTCCAGGTTCTTATTTACCTTGTACCGGGTACCTGGCAGCCCCGTAGCTCGTAAAGTCATTTCTCCACTTCTACCATTCCCCCTGGTACACAGAGTCTTGACATCCCATATTGCTCGGTGGAATGTGCACATTATAGACGTGTTTGAACCTGAAATGTCGTCAGCAATTCACAAGGTATTTTCCTCCGTATCATCCCATATACGGGGAGCCCAGCCAGCCAGCCATTGAGCTGTGGAGAAATATATATGTAATATTTATTGCCAAGAGGGGGACAGACAGACAGAAACTAACAATGATCATGATCATTCTATCACTGGGGGAAAATGAATTCGTAGACAATTGGTACATTTTCTTCTGTAATAGAAAACTCAACACCATTTGCATACAGAGTACCTCTCTGTACGTACGTACTCTCTACGTTCCAGAACATTCTATTTCAAATAACTTCTTTTACTTTCGTCCTAAGCGAGATTCTATTCACCTGACTATCTCTTTAATCTCAACTACATGTAATCAACGATACAAACCATCGACTCACCAACGTTCTCTCCTTCTCTCATAGCTAGCCAGTTTATACTTGCAAACGCTGGTTCGTGCGGTGTGTAGTTCACCATCCCCGTGTGCTACTGGAATGTTTAAAGATGGATACGTCCTTTTGAACTACGGTTTGCTGAATGTATTTTTAATCAGACCTCACCCTGGCTGAGGGGCGATTTGTGCTGTGGCTTCAGTATCCGTGTGCGTTGTTATCAGTTAGCAGGAGTGTTGATAAAGACGGGTGGGCAGTATAAATCCACGTCAGAGGCTTAAACGCTGGTTCTACTAAACGCATGGTTCGCTGCGCTGACGTGTATGCGAGTATGCACGCGGGTGCGCATATGATATTTAACAGTACGCAAGCGTGTAATTGAAATAACGTACCGTGTAAATACATAACACCCATCCAACAACACACATATAGCACTATACTATACTAGGCTATATACATATTATCCATACACCACCTACATATGTACATGTGTGTGTGTGTGTGTCTGTGAAGCATGAAGCATGAACCAACTCACTCGTCCATCTATCTACCAGATAAGATTGCTGCCACCACCCAACTGATTGTAGATAAGCGTTAATGAGTTAAACATCGAGGGCGTTAGTAGTAATTATGTTACAACAAGATAAATGAAAACAATTAGTTGTTTAACACGATGTATACATTGCAGATTGTATATCATTTAGTAATTTTTGTAGCACGGTATTTTTAGAACATATGTAATCAATATACGAATATGGACATTTGTAAATCATGTCATTATGTAGTTGATTACTTAATTAACTAATGTATATTCATTGATAAAATCATTTCGTGATGAAACACTGGACTGTAGAGTATTTTGAAAGACTGAGCACCATGACGTGGAGGTTTTTTCTTTAATTAAAGAAACTGTACAGTACTTACAGCTTCATAAATATGTTGATTGTCAAAGTACGCGTGTCTTTCGTACAACTGACAGGCGATTTATCTTCCATCTGCTGGATACGTTGATAAATTCACTTCACTTAACGACAGAAATAGCAATCTATATATATGAATCGTTCCTAGAACTGTGTCAAAGTTCATCACATTAATACGAGTGTATTTCGCGGTAAAATATTTTCTTAACAAGGAACACTTGGCCGGTACAATATTTTATCGGAAAACCATAAGTTATAATAATAGCTTATAGATAACCTGATGTTGGACAGCTTTGCAGCTAAACGTTATTAGATTTATTCCTTGTCTGCATGTCGACATTAGGGACCGTTCAGTAAACAAATGGTTATGTTACACCTGTGGCTTCCGAGTTTCATGTCTGCTGCGCACCAGTTTTAATTATAATTGTTATGGCATTCTAAAATTAGCAGTCACGCTCATTACGTTTTAAATTGCCGCGAACATTTACTTACATTGCCATAATTCCGTACTCACAAATACGTACAATCATTGAATGCCGGAATTAAATCTTAACTACTATTTCTAAATCTTGTCCATGCCTGCATTCGCATAATGCATTACAACAACGTTAATATGCAGTCTGTTATAATGTAAGGAGAAAGTACAAATATGTGCGCGTTGAAGCGTTACTTATGAGCAGGAAATTGAAAGTCCATCATAATTTTCATAATTGGCTATGCATCGATAGTTTGTTGTATGATCAATAATCACCTTTCTATTCTGGAAGATTCTATGTTGAAAGTGAAGACTTCATGATAACAACTATAGTAATAAATATAAATATTGAGAAGAGTGTACAAGCCAAGTAGCTTGATGAAGGAATATTCAGTGAGGCATTGTGTGTGGTGTGGTTTTGAAACAAGTTTGTCATTCTTGGACGTCTTGTTTAGTGGTATTGCGTTGGTTGTGTGTCGAACACGACCGCAGCCTCGTCCATCACAACGACCATCTCTGGCACAGACACTTTACAAGTTATCTTGTCAGACCGCTGTGTTATTGACATGTTTATTTTACGGAAGATGTTATACACTTAGATCCTGTTCAATGGTTTCATAAAAGTGTCTATATTGCTTGACCGTGTGTGACAATGACAGAAAAAAACCTTTTCTATCTACATATACTTCCACACTTCTAATATCATGACGCTGTTTATTCCTCAAGTAATTCATAAGCTACTAATAATTTACAATCTTCAATACGTTAACATACCCGTGCGTGGGTAAACCAGTCAGAACAAGTGTTTTAGAATGTCACAGATTTTAAAATATGTTGACAGCAGTACAATATATTTTGCTTGTAGGTTTTTTCATGTAACGCATATGTCATTATGTGAAGGGGGAATAGTGTTGAAATTATAGTAGCGTAAGTAAGTGTAGATTATAATTTGCCACGAGCGCAACTACAACAGCAACAGCCGTAGTGTGTCCAGTGTGTATGTGTGTGTATATAAATTACTGGGTGGCCGATGTGAAATCAAGATTCCACTGTCATAGTCCCTCTGCCACGTTTAGTTAAACACGCTATTTGAGCAGTGACTGGACATTATGGGGCCAGTCCAACGGTGCATAGCATAGCGACTAATTGCAGATCCAGATAGTTACGCTCAGCGAAGCAAATAAATTTCTAGCAGCCAACAAACACACATCCAGACTCACACACATCCGATACCATCGCGCCAATCTCTCTCTAACATTTGAAAATTTACATGCATCATGGATAAAACACCAACTCATACCTGCAAGTAGTAAGGTTTTTGCACATATTAAAGTGTAAATAATTACAAACGTACTTGACTGATCAGATGATTGTATCGTACAATTATTTAGACACGCTATGTGCATGTACACGAATCAACACACAGCGCATGCGTGTTCAATACACTCCGTGATCAGAAATAAATGACTTGTAGAAAAAAGAGAAATTGTCCGTGTGTGGACAAAGGCATCACTTATTGCGAATTAATGGATAGTTTTCCAATGACTTTTTATTGTTTTTAACCTCTTCACAGCTAAATGCAACGGTTACTCGTACATTGATCAACACACTCTATCGATTTAGCTGACACAATTTATTTGGTTTATTATTTTCATTTATAAACGGAAATATTTATTTTAAATTCTATTCATACAATATTATAACAATGTAATACTAATACATTACTTCCAAATGATAAATTTTACTGTTATTATCTTTCCAATTGAAAAATTTTACATCAAATCGGGTAAACTCGAAAAAAAATGAAATTTATCGCTTAAACTCAATTTAGCTCAAATAACTCCAAGTAAATTTGCTTGCTTGTAATAAAGTGCAAGTCCAAAATACCCGGGGCTTCCAGTTTTTCCACTATAATTTATATTAGAAGACTTCATCTCTTCTTCGTCGTCGTCGGTAATAACTATTCGGTGCGCGCTGGTCTCCATTGGGCTACACAGAGCTCGTATGTAAGGAGGTACCGAGCTGGTAGTAGCGAGACACGTAAAGGTAGTAAAATGCAGAAATAATTTATATCCAAGACCTGTCGTCATGGTTTAGGGTGAGGCAGTCTTGCCTGCATTAGCAGGAGCTTCTACTAACGGTGTGCCGTGTATGTATGTGTGCGGTAAGGTATATGGGAGATACACGCTACACCACGGGTTACACTAGCCTAGGCTACGTCCGGTGGGCACGTGCCGGTTAATGAGAACCGACCACCGTCGCCCGGATACCGGTAAATCCCGGTAAGGTCTCCGGTAATGGTTTCATAAAGCGTCCACTCGATCGGCGTTCATCGGACAACCCGAAGGAGGGAACGTCATCAGGAGCTCGACAAAGTGCCAGTAGCAACGTTTCCCTTTAGAATATGACCAGTGGTTCTAAATATCCTTAAACACCTGCTCGTACTAGTGCTCTAGAAAACAGGTATACTTCTCTACACTGATGCGACTTCTCATCAACTTATCAGATGTCACAAAACAATTTCAACTTGGAACAATACAGTGTAGTTTAGTATAACAGAGATATGTATTTTTAATGATATTATAACTGCCTGCCCGCTCGCTTGTGAAAGGAATAACATGAGTGGCTCCTCGAACCACTTGACTCCGGCTGTCAGATATTAGAAAAAGTATGTCAAGGAAGTGTTACGGGTATCTAAGTGCATTCATGGATAAAACTATATAAACATGTGCACTCAGCTTGTTAGCGGCTACTTGAACCTAGCAATTTTTGATAAAATCCATTTACCCGGAATTTCCTACTTTGACGGAGAGATGCTATAATAGTTATCCTACCTACGGCAGTGTGAAGAGAAAAATAAACGTTATTAATGGCGAGTTGTTTCAGGAACACTGGATTACATTACTGGACCTAGTAGAGTAGCAGGTGCGCGTTGAAAATATTCAGACGTATCCCGAAATCCAGGGCTCGAAACCTGATTTAAGGGGTGGCTAGTTTACGGACACAATCATTCATTCCCCGGACTATACATTAAGCTCCGGACGCAATCCGTTCGTCGCCCCATGCTGGCTTAACGAACGCGGAGACCCATCGTCTTGATTTTCTATTAGTCAAGGGAATTTAATCCATTTCAGATATGACACTTTAGTCGCCGCACGAATAATGACGGTTTTATTTTCACCTAACGACAAGCCAGCACAGGTCTGTCCTTACCAGTTCGTTTCTCTCGTCGGCTCAACGACATTTCAATCCCTTTTTATGACAAGCTTAAACCTGTAAAATTTAAACTAACAGACGATGAATGCATATAAAATAGTCAATATCAAACACATTTGTGTACGTACATTGATGGTATATAGTAATGTATAATTAAAGTATCAACATTGTGCTATTTGAACGAGTGTTAAGTGGATCTATAAATTGTCAAGTAGATTTCCTTGTGAAACTAGCTAACCCACTGTAGCTATTATTCAGATATTCATTGTTCATGAATCTTTTCTAGTACATCTTCACATGCGATTCAATTTACAGTTTGAACTTTTATGTACCCTATGAGAATACCAGCCAAATAATTCAGTAGTGCCTTTATTTAACCTTTTCCAAAATGCATTTAGCTTTTTCGTTTTCAATTTAAATGTTCCATGTAGTCTGTAAAGGGAATTGAAAATTGGTACACATATTTCGAAAAGAACAAAACAAATATCAATTTCAAGTGTGTAGAAAAGCAATTAATTGAAAAACGACAACTGAATCAACAACATTGTTGTTCAATAACAAAGAAAAGAAAAACAAAATGTTCAACATTGAAAAACAATACCTTCTATGTTTTGTGGAAAAAATGCTTATAGTACAAATATGCTTAGAGAAGATATATTGCATTCTCCGTCATACATACAAATATATTTTATTACAATCGAATATTTGCAGTTCAGCAGTCAGTGCAATGCAGGAGAATCATTCAACGTACCGAAACTGTAGAAAATTTGCTATCTGCGGTGAACAACCATTCCCCCCTGTCCTTCGAATCATATCTATTTCTAGATATCATGATTAAAATATTTAGACGTTTGTCGGATGGATTGTTTCATGGAAGAGGAAGGAAAGTCGATATTCACATCGGAGGAGTAAATGTGACGATGTCAGCTTTCGTGTCAGAATGTCAGCGATTGCCACAAAGTCGAAAACATGAATTAATACCACCTGTTACACGTAAAACCACTTGAGTTAACTGGTTACTTTGTAATTTCGTGATCGATAAACTCAAAACTATAATTTCCAAATGGGTGTGCGCGCGCGAGAACGCTATCTGATCTACTGTCATATTTACGAATGTTTTAATCGCGTGCCAACTAGTTGGCTGTTGCTGTTGTTCTTGTTTGTAATCAGGAGGAGGCGTTCAAACTACTTGTGATATCTATAATTCCACGTCATTGTATTACGAATGTTTGCATGTACATTCCTGTACATACGGAATGTATAGACTAATTTCTCGTATTGTTTTCTATTTATTTACAAGCTATGTGAGGCCAGTAATTAACAGAACCGTTGAATAAACTAACACGAGTACTGTAAAGTTCATATTAGCATTCAAGAATGTAGAATTGTACGGGTGAATTCGTATCAAATATTATTAGCGTTTAAATGCAAGCACACGCGCACATACGTACATGAATACAAACGGTACAAATTTGTGAAAATGGACGAAGCGTACGTTTATAACACAGTGAAATGGCCAAACATTTCGTTCTTTAATCTTTGGCCTTATTATTTTTCAACGCAACTTGCCTACGGCCATACATGTCCATGTATGTACATATGTATATGTGAACAAGCAAAGTTGGTTTGTGCATACGTGTGTGTGTGTGTGTGTTTCATTTATACGTGGTTAAATCTATGATGAACGTATATGTACTTGTATGTGTGAGTGTATATACACACTTCGTTTAATTTTCCGCAAAATTGGATTGAGGATGGAGAGCGTTTTAAACCTCGTCGCTCCACAAGTCACCGCAATAATGAAAACCAAACATACACATACACATACACGTACATACATGCACAGAGGCATAGAACTAGCCTATGTCTGTTCAGGAATGGACTCTGAACGCGCTTACGAACGAATTATAAACGTGCGATAATAATCATTATTCAATCATTCTGTCACACGTTCAGTATCGATGATTTAAAGAGAAAAACAATAGGAGCAATCAATTTGAAATTTACCGGTTCGAAGCTGTTTGACAATGGTTGAATTCCGGTTGGTGAATAGCTTCGGCGATCCGTGCTTACCAATAGGGAGTTGAAATTTATATTTATATGCTTGGAATCCGTAGAATGACGAATGAAAAATGACATAATGCTACTAAAGCCTCATGATTAATATTTGGAGTTCCGGTCGACGCCCCGGACTCCAGCCGGAATTGTGCGACGCGTTGCTGACTCACACCCGGAACCTGTTTTCTTGTGCTGTTTTAATATCCATCTACACTCCGGTACACTAGCACCGAGAGAGAGAGAGAGCAAATCAAAATAAACCTCACCAAACAAACACGTGACAAATTGAATATAAATACAACGCAGAAAAATATATTTAAAACTTGCTAGCGGCAATTTCTGTAAATTGACAGTTTGTTTCATCAGTCTCTTCTTCTGTTTTCTTTATTTAATAAAATAACTGTTAAATGTCGCTCGACAGAGAGAGAGAGAGAGAGAGTGGGCGAAAGCACGTTGTACCATTTTATTTCATTTATGCGTGATTGAAATTTTTGCATATATTTATACGCAGTGGAGTTTCATTTATTTTTCACAAGGGGTCACACACAGATGTGAACGATAGTACAGACAAGTAACGGACTAGACACATTAAATGTATTTTGCGTCACCGTTATTTAAAATTGAGAATAATGGTAGTTTTATGTCTTGCAATAACAATACATTTACTCGACAATAACTGGCTGCGCTTTACTCCGTGTGGGTAATAACGCACACGCCTCTGTACTTGTTCAACTCATCGCCATGTACGCGTGTAGACAGATAAATGTGTACATCGTGTTTACTTTTACATTACCGCGAGACAATTATTATTGAATAATGTCCCATGTACCATCACTATCCACTGAATTGAATTGAAATTTTTACTCCCCATAAGACTGGGTGTAAAAATTGTAAGACGTGTTTCTAATTCAGACCAGAACTAATTTGATTTGTTGCGTAATATTCTGTATGTAACAAGTAAAGGTTCAGTTGTAAGGCTTTTCGTTTTGTCGTTGGAGTTTGGGGTGAAACAGCTACCTACGTACCTACATCGCTGCCTGAAGCGTAACGGGCAATCAAGTGTTTGCCTTCACTGTACGAAACACGAAACCATCGTGTGTCACGTGTAACGTCGAGCACAAGACCCTGTCCATTTTAATCAGTCACCTAACAACGGTAATTAGTTTCATTGTAATTGCCCCCAAATCAGATAGCGGTTAGCAACGGTGTCACTTGATATTCCCTCACAAATCGATCAAGTTGCCTGAAATTTGTGTGACGCATAGGAACAGTTCGCCGAGCCCGGTACACGGCTACTGGCAAATGGCAATGGAAATGAAGGTGGTGGTAGTTCGAGTTAGTTCCGCCGAATCTCCCACATCCTGTCTCGTTCCGTCGACTGTGACTGGGAACCCGCAACTTTGACACCCGCATACATACCATGTGAATTAACTAGGTGCTCGGGGAATCGGCACCACCACCACCAGATAGCGTCACACTATGGTTTATCTACTCTCTGCTGCCGGGACGATTCCTTAACTTCAATCCTGACTAACCAGCAGCACCCTTCACTTTGGTCACCCTTCATCTCACTCTCTCGCATTGCTTTGCTTCCTTCGATTTCTCGCTTCCCACCGCCACTGTCACGACCGTCTTATTCCACTGAACATGGACAGAACTTCATGTTTCCGCCTTGGCACGGTCCGAGATTAGCGTGACGCATCGTGATTAACGGTAAGCTGCACTAATATCCGAAATGCAATCGCGTCTCATCTTCAGACCTATATTTACATATGGCTCAAATATATACCCTTCAGTCCGGGTACAGTTAATTAAATAAAAAGATACTCGTGCGGTAAAAAAAGAATGTGGAGAATTATTTAATCAACGTGAAAAACGATGATAATTAGTGTATGACACTGGATTCTCACATCGAGGTGTGAAATGAAATATGTTCAGGGGTAGCCGGGGAAAAACATACGAGCATTCTGGAAACGACAACGTCCCGCGAATCGAATTCCATTGCACGTCATTGGCTCATTAACGCCCGACGGTTTTTTGCTGACTGCCAGGACTCGGGAGCTGGAGCCTGGATTATGGCAGTATAATGGTGACGGTGGGGTGAGGTTAGTTGTTCATTGGCCTTGTACTATCATCAGTGATTAATATATTACATTGGATAGTTAGTGTGCAGACAATAATTCATTGTACAACAGCACAGGCAGCAATGCACTGATAGATTTTGCAACAGACTTGTTAGAGATAGTTTCTCGCGTATGGTAGTAACGTAACGTTCTAGCATTCATTATATTCCATGCGACATAAGCAATGAACGGTGGTGTAGATGGCAAGGGTAGAGTTTCATTCAGCGAGCTCTGATCATCAATTAAGGCTGGTACGGGTACAGAGGCCGTCCAGGAGTTGACGACCAATCATAACTCTTGCAATGCGTCTAAATGGAAAGAGCATTTCCATGGACGTCCGTAGCGGAGCGCTGGTGTACAGATAGTGGACAGGCTTGTAGGCCGCAAGACGAAGGTCATTCCAAGTCACATATCGACCTCCATTAATCAGCCAAGGGACTGTGAGGCTTGGCACACGAGCGCCCGAGCTTCATCGCAGCGCAAGGCTTGACTGCATTAAGGCTATACCCCAGGATCAAGCCAGTCGCCTGCGTGTCAACCGAGAGGCCAAGCTATAGTTGTTAGCTTAGAATGTAATACTATCACAATTTTCTCACCACCCTATTTACATAGATAACAAACCGGTTCTTTCATGTCGTCATCCAGTGCATTCAGTAAACCGTGCAACGTGTATGCGAACCATAATCAGATGGTATCACAACAAAGCTATCACCATATAGCTAGCTAGCTACTAGACAAAAAAACTAAGAGTTTCTTCAGAGAGAGAGAGAGAGAACGTGTTACACATTGATGAAGATAGTGTGTGTAAACAAGGGACAATTGAATTTCTTATTTGTACGTTCAGTTCTTTCGATTCCCTTCGTTATTAAATTCGTATGAACGACGAGAACTGCCTCCCGCGTAAACGACTTTCTTGTCCCATGAACTTTTCGACCTGACAAAGTTTTAGATTAGCTGTACTACCTCGATCCGGCCGACGATCCAGTGATGTGAAAGCGTCGCGACGGTATATAGTCCACGCCCTCTCCTCCTCCTGAAATCTTCGGTTTAACTTAGCCAAGCTTGCGCGTCTCCTGCCTGGCCTCGTGCAGACCTGAATGGGGGGACGATTTAAAGTTGGAGTAGAGAGATACTGGGCTTTGTTATAGAGAGAATAGCATGGCGAATGACACAACCCCCACACTATATTAATTTAACGACAATATCTGTAATCGAAATTAATGCCAAGACGCGTTTTATGCGGTTAGCACAAAGGAAAATTAACATACTAATATTCTGTTTGAGTGAAAACAACGCTTCACTGGCACAGCTACTGATGCCGGTGTTGCTGCTAGTGTTTGTACTGCTGCTACTGTTGTTTGTGCTGCTACTGCTGTTGTTTCTCACGCACTTTACTACTTGTCCCTCGTAAAAGCTTGGAACAAAATAAAAATGAAAAATACTCTCGTCGTTGTTGTTTATTCAGTTTAAAATGAAATCTGAGGAATTTCGCACACGAAATCGTGCAATCTTGAAAAGTTTCTGAAAACTTTATGAGTGTAAAACCGTCTTCGTTTTGAGGACGGAGGGATTCCGGTAGAAATGCTTTTGGCAAACCGGGGAGTCGGCACACACAGGAGCACTTAACTAGGTTATTCAGGCAAAAGAAACTTTATTTAAAAACGTAACATTTTATATTTGTAAACGTGCTTTTAACATATCAAACAGAAATTGTACAATAGCGTCTTGGAATCGTATGTATGTATGTATGTGTATATGTAAGAAACATGTAAAATGCTTACTTGTATATTCATGCCTTCCTACAAATGAAACGTCATTGTAACATTTGAATTTACATACTACAAGAATTTCAACGAATAAATGTAAATGTTATTTTATTAAAGTTACTTTATACATTTCTTTAGAATAGAATTGTATATTCGTTTATGTATCTTATTTGAAGGTTAAAAGTTATTGTCCTTGATACAGTTGGACATTAACCTTGTATATTTGACACCAAATATAAAAAATACTCACGCAAAAACAAAGACACTACTGTAACAGATGGTTTTCACATGTCGGTCGTAACAAATATTGTTTACTGTCTCAATAACTATTTTTTCCCATTACTTTTTCTACATTACATTGTGAACCTTGCTAGCATATGGTGTCAATTTATTAAAAATGATTCTACAATGAAAATAAACATGTTCTTCATATATTTTATAATACACTTAACGTATCAATATGTGTTAAGGGTGCCTTTGTCGAGAAAGAATGTCATTAAAGGAGAGCGAGGTGTGTTGAAGGGTGGTATGCGGAGCTCAGAGAATGTATGATTGTGTGCGCGCGCATGGTTTACATTCAGCATTCACAACATATGTAAATACGGTATGGCGCATTATAAAAGCAGAGTAATGTTAGTAATTTGTCTAGCCTAAGGCAGTGACGACGAGGTCGTTGGCAACCGCCACCATGCGCGTGTGTGTGTACCCCGCCACAAGCTCCTCATGTGTGTGATGGTAGATCCTGTTAGGGGTAGTGGGGTGAGGACGAAGGAGGTACTGTTTTGTTGTTTGTAGTTCGAGATTGCTCCCTCGGGTGTTGCTGGTGTGCGTGTCGCTACGCAGGTCTATACAAGAATTACCTACACCATTACTACCATACTCTATATAGGTTCGCGGGAGTGTATATATGTATGCTTGTTCTTCAGGACTTGACCTTTTGTCCTTGGCCCTCTTTTCCCAACATAACGAAAATTGCCCGCAACTTTTAACAACATTTTTTACTCTACTCGTTAGAAACTTGTGTTTCAGACATGCATGTCACTGTATCTATTTTTGAAAGAGATAGTTTGAATTTCCTGTGCGGACCTGTTGTGACAAGTACGGTAGATATATATTGTATTCTTCCTGACTCTTCACTACACATATGTATGTACGTATGTAATAGTACTTCTAGTACTTCGTCGTGCCAGAGGAAATACATTTTAATGGTACCGTCTATTTTGTTTTTGATCCGTTCTCCATTGCCCTGTGTGCCTTGGAAATGACGTACTCGCTGTCATAGATCAAACGCACTGTTAGCAAAAGAATATAAATTGAATTCACTTCGTTATTTTGCTTCTTATTCATTGAAGTAAACGTCTGGATTTAATGATTCCTCTATTTTGTGACAGTAGCAAAACGGGTGGAGCAGTTGAGAGTGGGTATATATTGGAGCAGAGAGTGTAAGGACGCGTAGTTTCAGACATTTTAACGAATGTAATATGACTAGTTTGTAACATCCTGTTAAGAAGCTTTGCGCATCAGAGCTCTCTTCACAACGGATATTAGAGAGCTAGTGTGTATTATATAGTATTACACAAGGCTGAAGTGTACGTGTACAACGTTACGTACTACCTACTGCTGCTTGCTGCAATTATTATGCGGCTTATTATTATTAAAGACTGCTTTAATGAACTGCTCACATTTATTTTCTCTTCCGAATAACAGATATTAAAAAGTATAATACTCTTTTTCTGCCTATACATTTCTAACATACTAATTTGTTATTTCTGTTACAGGTGAGTGTTATTTTGTACCATTATAAACTATGCGGAATTAGGTAAGACAGACTATTCATTGCCATATATTCTTCTTTCTAAGTCCTAAGTGCTTATATTCAGTATAGAACTTACGCTAATTAAAATCAAATATATAAATGTTAAATACTTCTTCCAAATGGAACACCTACACGTACTTTAATATATCCCAACCTACAGCAAAATAATTTTCTTCAAACTTTAGCTTTTGTGAGCAAGAATAAACAAAATGTCATAAAATATATATCTAAATTAGTTTTAAATGTCAAGTTTAAACTTGTGTTTATAAAAGAAAATAATGTTAAATATGTGGCTTTTAGGCTTGTCAAATAAATTAGTCAAACCACGTGCGTAAGTAATTAATTTTTAACAGGAAATGGTTACGGTGCGTGTTACAGAGAATATAATGTCTGCAGAGTACGTGAAATAAACCATTCTTTTGTCTTTGCGCAAACATTTCTTTTCTACTCGGAGTTAGCGTATGTTTGCTCGGCACAGGGAATATGTACGTATGTAGGATAGATAGAAGCAGGAGCGTATAACGATGGTAGTGGTTGTATCAACATACAATACATGCATGGCACATACAAGAGTGTATGTTGAAGCTTTGTTTGTCGACAGTTGACAGCGCAGCTAGCTTTGTGCTTTTTTAAACTATAGTAAAACGAGTGGGAGACAAGAGAGCGAGAGAAGCGGAGAGAAGGAAAGAGAATGAGGTTTTAAACGTGACGTCCCTTTGAGTATGCACAGAGCTGTAATGTGCCAGTGAGATAAAAGCTGGAAAAAATACTAGGTAAATTACTCGGTGTACAGCAGCAGCACACACGGAAAACAAAATAAAAACACACGAGTGTGTCAGGCACTGGTCTGGTCTTGATGAGACATACGTATCGGATTTATTTGTGTAACAGCTACAAAACCACAACGAACCTTACTGGACGATAGAATTTTACATTTTTTCAACAAACAGTTCCGCCAAACGACAACAGCAGCGCAGCCATGCTTTTACAAGAAGAACAACCACGTACATGCTTGTACATTAACAAAACATATGTATACATTAACTATCGTTTACATTAATAATCACAATGTAATAATGTATATTTATGGTTTAATACAAATTAATGTGTAATTATATGTCCGCACGCGGAAACAATAGCTTTACGTATATAATCGCACGGTCGGCGAGCTGGACCTCAGGTGATTAGCACGACCAGAAATCATACGATTTGTTAACTGGAACTAATTCCGATTTGGACATCGTTCAATTAGTGTAAAATGACAATCTGATTACACACGGTACTCATAATTAGTCGAGTGAAGCACCCTCAGTATTTCGGACAACTGTTACAAAGAACCTAATCCTTCCGCCCTAGGATTTAGATTCCATTCACGTTCCTACAAATATTGGAAAAAGAATCATTTACACCAAATTACTCGCTTCTGTGTAGAAAATTATACATATTACATTTGACAAAAGACCATATCTCCACCTCTTAATATCGTGACAACGTACCATTTATTTAATCTCGTTGTTTGATATGATCGCCGCCAGTTGTAAATTATGCTGCGAGTAACTGTTCAGGAAACGATTCGTTGACACGTGGCATTTAGTGTATTTCTGTTGAAAAATGACTCTAATCATCCCATCATCGAATAGAATAATATATAAAGTAATCACGTTATACGTGGTCGTTGGATTCTCCGTAATTTCGCAATTTCCAAACATACAAGGCAATGGTAAATAGCTTTGGTGTCGCGTGTAGGTTTGTGTTTAACCACTGCACGGAGTTATAGTGCTTGCCGAAACGGGAAACGAACGTGTGCGCGCGTAACTTCTTCACCCACACACACTCCTAGTACCGTATCACGCCACCGCACGGCACACAGCACGCAGCGCTTCGAGCGTACACATGAAGAAGCGTCATTAATGTAAAGTGATTTCGCTTTATTGAAGTGTCTCTTCCCAACAACAACGCCCACTGCTTAAGGTAGCATACGCGATGACGACCACGTGCCACACAGGTCTGTACTACCCGACGACACAGTATTCTACCTTCTAGAATAAAAAACCAAAATTCTCCTGAGACACACACGCAGGCATACAAGCCTCTGGCCTAAATGAATTCATGAGTAGTTAAATTCATAATGGAAAAAGTTCCGGACAGGATGTAATTGAAGATGTCTCTTCTGCTGAACTTTGTATACACACAGATCCTAATTCATCGAGATACTTCTCTCCAGTCCTTCGCCGAGTATAAAAGTTCCTATTCAGACTCTGTTTGTCGTCTCGGGTCGACTGGAGTTGACCACAACACACTTTAAGTGCTCGTTCGTCCGTTTCTTCGATGCGTCTCGTCCAATCAACTCGGCCGTTCCATATTCGGAGTAATTATGACGCAATAAGTGCGTGAGTCCACTGTCCTCTGTCCACCTTCTTTAATCATGTTTCTGACACGAGCCAGCACCTTTATTAATGGATGTGGTGGTGGTCGTCGTCCCAGCTTGTTTTTTCCAGTCTCTATCAGTGCGCAGTTGACGTCATCGAAACGCTATAGTCGATGTTATAGCTAGACAGAATTTCATTTCAGATATTCAATTTCAGTTTGAGATTTTTTCTCGTAGTCGTGGAACGACGTAACGCTACATAACATAACGTAACGGGTTATTGTTTCTGAAGGCAGTTGTTCTTTCATGCTTATTCTTTTCTGGCGTTAGTGTTACGAGTATAGACACCTATCTATATCGTGTGTCATAAATCATCCCGTGTATTTGATAAAATCGGGGCATTTCCACGACCCGACTTGGGAAACTCGTGCATATTTTCATAAAGTTTTGATAAATGACAGCCAAAGTGGAAAGATTTTCCATTTAACCCGTAAAGTATATGTTAGAGTCTTGCAGGATGGAGCGGGGCACGGCTCGGCTCGACGTATCGTGTTATATCGTGCTCGCCTACTCACTCCCTGAACTGAACTGAACTGGCTATGCGATACAGACTCGTATAGTAGCACTAACACAGATAGTGTGTCGAACTACGCTACTACGAACAGTAATTGTAATCAGCCAGAATAAAATCCACGATAAATCAACAGTGATAATTCGTTTTTCTTCACTTCATAAGTTTTTTATGCACGTTCTCAAACATAAATTTTCGAATAAAAAATTACAGGAGGTACTCCTCTCTTCCAACATCTGTTTCTCGTGCACAAGAAACAAGAAGGCGTTATTTATTTCTTCAAATATGATAGAAAAACCGATTAACTGTAAGTAATGAAGCGTCATAAATTTAAAACGCTACGTATTCCTACGCCAGATGTTTTATCTGATTTCAAATAGTGTCTTGTCTTTTTCGTATTACAAAACACGGGATATTTAACTGAAGTATCATTGTTGGAATAAATTAACCAAAGATTTGTCATTTTGTCGTTTAAATAAAAACTCCAAGCATGACAATCAATATTAATTTCGACACTGGTAAATATAGCGTCATGAATATCGGTGAATAAAATACATACTAATGTGCAAACACAAGAGTAAGGGTAGACCGATCATATCGAGAAGGTCAGATGGTATATTTTAATGAACTCGATTCTCGATTTCTCTTGATAAATTTTTCGATTTGGTTAGTGAGATGTATGTACTTTTGCTGATAGGTTTTACGATTTTAACGGAAATTTAATTCCATCAAAGGTTGTGGAAGGTTGGTGGAAGTGAAGGATCGAACGGTATCATCGAAGTGTGCTTTGTTCGTCAATTTCGAGGCATTCACCGGTGCATTAGGCTGGCAATGGTCGAGTGTACACTTAGATGTATAGATAGATGGCCAGATACTAGTATGTGGTGTAAGAGAGAGACGGATGCTGTACTATGGCGGTGAGGTGGGGAGGGGAGGGGGGAACTCTTACTCTCTGTTGGTTTATAGTGATGGACTCGTGGTGTGGGCAGACACTCTCTCTCTAATTAATGAGTGAGCCGGCACGTTTGTCTACTTTACAAGGGTCCCGCGTGTTAACTGGACATACGTGCTGCAGTTAGCGGCCATGTCAGGGTCCATTGCCAATTATGCTACCACCATCTGAGGCGCCGCGTCACTTACGTTACGTTACGTAACATACGGAACCGAACAATCACCTCCCATCCATCCATCCGGCCATCCCCAGGACGCATCATTGTGTTCAGCATTCGCCACGCAAGGCAAATGGGCCCCTTGTACCGAATCCCACAACATACGCCCCACAAACTGTATTACAAGATCGGTTTCTTCATTCTACACACACACACACACACAAATGACCCATGAAGCCTAACAGACAGCAATATCATTACTTGTGTCTGCACACTCTTACCTACCTAGAACTAGCTGGCTGGTTGGCTGTGTCGCAGCAGTGTTACCAGTAGAGAACTGTAGATCCAGGAATAATGTTATTTTCATTTTGTGAGAGAACCGTATCCCATGAGATAGAACAGGACAATGTGAGAATGTCTAATGGACTCTAACGTAGGCGTTGACAGTGTAAATGAAGGATATTATTTGAATCTCGTGTGCCGAGTGACAGTTTCGTAGGCTTTGTGTTAACAGTACACAAGGGTGATTTTAGTACGGTTTCGGTCGTCGTATAATTTTAAAACTTTCATATTTCGCGTTGTTTGTATTCGCTCTTTGCCGTAAAGTAACTTTACAATTTTGCGCGCAGCACCACGAGCACCAGCAGCACTAGCAGCAGCAGTGGCTGAAGTTTACATTCTTTTATCTACTATTACTGGAGTTGGTATGGGTTTTGTTACGTCGCTTCAATCTGAAATAATGGGGATATTTACACAGAGCTGAGTAGCAATAGAGACGTCCCAAGAACGGTGAATTTACTGCTAAAATTCATCTCAGTTAAAATCAGCGTCGGTTTTTTTTTATATACCGCTCCACAATGGTGGCGTCGGAAAGCCGCCGCCGAATGCCGAGGTTCGGGATGGTAAGCAGTGCCTTTTTATAAAACCGCAGTTGTCATCTGGAACTGACGTCGTTTTCCATTTTAATTCCAAGTAAATGTAAGTGCCGTCTCGACTACCATCGTGCCACCGTTCTTCCATTTTTGTTACCAGCTAAATCGAAACGCGCGTGCTTTTTAATTCACTCTCGCCGCTGCCGTGCGATCACGAGGAGCGTCACACTAATTTACACGTTTTGCACAATCATTCCCGTTGGGACACGCCAGAGCAGCAGATCCTGTTTCGTCACGCCCATCCTTGAATTTTATCTGATAATATTATTTGTCACAGGGGTTTTTTTTTCGCTGAAACTCAGACGCAGAAAAAGCCAATAATGAACAATACTGGCAAGAGCAGACTTGTTTTCCAAGTAATTTCTACATGATTGAAATGGTTTTAACAACAAATCAGAATGTTTAACAAGCCATTATTAAATTAATCACTATTCTGTGCTTCGTTAATGATCGACTTTGTGTTAAAACGGGTTGCTGAACACCGAATTCCTTGAGTAAACTAACAGTTTTTCAGGTCTGAGCTAAATCCGTGCTGATCGGATTAAGTGTGGAGCATTTCTTGTGATATTCAGGATAATACGGATATACGTATTATGAATACACTAAAATACTAAGAGACCTTCACTGCCATTGTCTACTGGAGAGAGATCCAGCTAAATACACTGTTCCCCAGAGTATTCACTAACTGATTGTTCTCAGGCTGCACGCCTCATTACAAATTCTCTTCTTCATATATATGTATATATTTAAATCAGAACACGCCTCAGCTTCCCAAAATATAACCACTAATATACGTTGCTCGTTTTATAACAATTCAATTTCCCCGCATATTTTAATTATTAACAGAAAAAGGAGCAACGTACAAATTTAAATTAAACAAAAACAAAAATGAGGAAGATAAATTAAGTATAGGTAGAAATATAATGAAAATATAAAAAAGTAGCAATGGAATGATATAAAGAAACAGTGAATATTTTTGTAAAATAAATTACTTTGTTAAAAAAATCCACAATTACAACATCTGGGGATGAGATGCAGGAAATAAATTACATGCTTAGAATTATGCATATGAGTAGAGGATTATTATGTGTACGTATATATCTTTGTCGGTTAATCTTTCACTAATGTAGCAAGTCTGTGCACTAGTTGTGATATGTTTGTTAGTGATGTTGTATGTTGCAAATTGCAGTGGTTCAGTGGGCGACATGTTGCTGCACGTACGTACATACATACATACATAGTATAGATACAAAGGGAGCCCAGAGAGATACAGAGAGTGTTCTGGTGGTACTGTACTGTCTGTCGGAATATGATAAATCAACTGCAGCAATTACAAATGGCTCATATTGTATCAAAACTCGAGAATAATAGTGTATTCTCTGCTCCATTCGGGCTCCCGGGGGTTTGCGACTCACATTTCGGAATCGTTCGTTTGTTCGTTCGTTCATGGGAGACGCTTGATTTATTGTGTAAGAAAACTTCGCGCGTAACAAATTGTACATAATTTATTTAGCTCACCTGAAATATTTCAGGTTAACTCTTGGTCTCTACGTACACTTACTTTTTTGTTAATTTTTCCTCTTTTATTCCCTGCGATAAGAGTTCTTTAGCACGACAACGCGAGAGCTGTTGTGCAGTTTTAGGGATAAAAAATCGGCTCAAGACAAAGGAAATTTCAAACAAAATGGATGATTATACTGATGTTTTAAAATATTGTCAGAAATATTTGATGTGTAGGCAGTAGGTGTGACTATACAATATTTACGGCCGTTGAACTTATTTTTTATAATTGGCTTTAACGAATCCACGAATTATACTTGACATTTCACGCATCCCACAGTGAAAACGTGACAATACTCTTAACACCAGAATTTCAAGATTCACTTAAAAAAACATTTTAAAATTTCCTACTCTTTATTATTAATTGTCTCATTCACTTACGGATTTTACAAAAATATACAATCATTGCACGAAAAAAAAAATGTTTCATATTTTCTTGACACTGTTGTTTTATAAATAATATTCATAATTATTCCAGTTAATCATTGTAAGGTAATTGGAAAGATATTTTTATTGAAGTTAATGAAGAAAAATTCCTGGGTTATTAACGGCTGTCATACATTGTATTGGACATACAAAGGAGTGCCGACATTAAGAGAAAAAATTAACCTAACAAATTCAATAATGTCAACAACATTCCGACTACATTTTACTTTTGTTAGCAAATATTAAAGAATTTTCCCAAGAAAATTATTCATTATAATAGTTCTATTTCCATACTCGATAATTGTTACTGTACAACATATGTTTTCAATTATTATAAAGAGCGAAAATATTTGTTTATTTCTTGTAGTAGAATTAAGAAAAAGAACTCTGCATTAGTTCAGTAAACATTTCCCTTGTGACGAGGTAAGGATACAAGCACGGCACGACATCTCTAGTATTGTTTAACGCTCGGTTGGTAAACATTTTTAAACTTCATCGTTGTCCGACTCCTGCGTCGTCTTCCCTGGGGGATTCTACGTTAAAATGTCGACGTGACATATGTCAGCTTTCTTGTTAAAAGCAAGACTTTAAGCTTTCGTAACTATTTCATTTCTTTACCGGCGAAATACGGAAATGAGTCATTTGAACTTTGTCTTTTACTTGTTTCTGTTTCAACAGCACATTACAGTTACAGTTAAATTATACTTTCAAAAAGAATTTACTATATTTACCTTTTATATCGTTATTTATCTCTTGATATTTTAAAATAAAAACAATAACATTAATTAATAGGTTTTACTATTTCTTGAATGACTATATCAAGAAATTACCTGTCCATATTTCGTAGCTTCAGTAACATCCATATTTAAAGCTATAGAATAGATTCTACATGTAGTACACATGTTAGTGTATCTTAAGACAGTACTAAATAGATTATTAGTTCATTTAAACTTGAATACGAACTACCCTCAAATCTTCATACAATAACCAAGTATATGTACTGTTGTATTTAGTAGTAATCGACCATAAATTCACGCTCATCTACCAAGAAGACAGCATCAGATCCTTGCTTAAATTCAAAATGAATTTGATTAATCCGTATATACATGCGCTGCGATTCACACACAATTCTGTTGAATTACACATTGTTAAATACAAGCAAGCGAGTATTGATTGAATATACATGTTCCTCGTTTTTTCTTCTCGTTAAATATTTCTTCACGGCTGAATACATTGCCTACAGCATTGCTACCATCTGATATTTAAATAAACATTAATATTCATAATAAAAAAACCAGGCAACAAAATTATTAAAATTTTTAGTCTGCTATATTTTGTTACATACCAAACAAGTGTTCATTTCCATATTGTTTGTTATTACACGTTAGCGCTTTACGTTAATTAACGTCAAATTTCATTATCGTCATGATAATCTATTTTGGAAATGTCATTTTTGATCGTATACATAATATGGAATTGGCAAATAACATAATTTTTATAGGCCAACATTGGTAAACATTTGATGTAAAATATGACATATTTTATCTCTTTGATGTGATTAATATTATTGGTTATTATACAAACATGTATGTTGGCATTTAATCCCTAATGATTGATAAACAGCTATTTGTCGAATTAATTTTTAAAACAACTCTCGACAATACACGTTTTGTACAAGATTCTGTCCAATATTTGCATTGAATAAACATATTCATATATGTGTACATGCATCATGTAAGAAAATATAATGCTTCCAAATATGTTCCTTCATTTTCTTCTTAAAATCATTTTATTTGACAATTGTCTGTAAAAATGCTAGTAAATCCGTATTGTAAAAGTTTCTTTTCGTATAAATCTCGTTAAAAGTGAAAATGAAATATCTGAGATTTTCATTGCCTAATTCGCATGATATTTATGAATTAATGTATATTAATTATAACTTTTCTTCTCGCGGGCGCGTCTCTTCTTTGTAAAATAAATTACTAAAGTCACCGACCCGTCTTCGTCTTTTGCACTTGAAGTTAAATAATAAAATAATCTCTTGTCGCTAGTTATGCAGAAGACCAACAGTGGTTGGTGGACTAGCCACTAGTGGAGGCCATTAGATAATCTCATCTAACTTCATCCATTCTAGCCGGCGCATCTATTAACAGTTCTAGTTTACCACAACTTCGTACTTTCTTCGCGCTATTTCCTTATGCTTTAAACTTTAAATATATTCCTTGCGTCACTTAGCTTCCTTCCATACTACCCCACTAGCTATCACTATAATTACATTATTTAAGTGAACTTTTGCAATATCATAGTTTTATTAATTCCAAGTCACTTGTGATTTCCTTATTCCCATACAGATCGGCGTGATGCCAAGCAAAGGAAAATGAATTATTTCAGTTTCAGTTCAAATTCCGCCCCAATCCATTTGTAAAAAAAGAAGAAAAAAACTGAGTTTACAAAACTGAAAGTTGTGCAGGTGAAAAAACATTTGAAGCTTATACTTGGCTCGTGGTTGTTGGAAACTTCAAACAATATAAACCAATATATTGTAGGGAACAAGATGTCGGAAATTCCAATCAATTTTAACAAATCAGAATTCAATATAAAAAGATTGCTTTTTGTTGTGCACGTCCGGCGTACAGATTTGCATTTCGTACAAAGTTTGTAAGTTTTAAAAAGACAACTTGAGCAAGTAGAAGAAGAAGAAGATGTACACTGAGCTGCCTGTCGATGTTTGCTTGTGTGTCTTCCGATACATTCAATAAGATATTTATGATTGCAGACTGGCGAATTTATCTCCACAGCATGCGCTTACATTAACTGTTGACAGATTCTATTAAAACTTGTCTCCATTATATACTCATCCGCCGAGCGAGAGTTTTAAATTAAAATAAGAGAAAAAACAGCACTCCATCCCAGCCACAACAGTTGCCTCACCCATTCTCAACGATCAATCATTTTTGGCATTGGCAACGATTGTGAAATCAGTTTGTTCTACAACCGTACAGCTTAAATTGCACATTCAAGTGAACATTGAATCATCACTTGATGATGCGCACAATCTGTTGTTGTGTATCACTCGTTGTTGATAAGTTACGAAATAATAAATTTTATATTCATAAAGATAATCCGTGTGCAAGCAATATATTCATACATGTCCATACTTATCTCGCTGAATAATTCATATCACGCATGTATCCAGTATACTGTGTGTATGCTTGAAGAAACTCGTACGTACGTTTTTAAAATGGAACATCAAACGAAAGTGTTATCCAGCGCACTGATACTGTAAAATTGTTTCATGTTTGTTATCTGAAAATGTCCGTCATTAAGGTGTTTTATGGTACGTTACACAAGACACATGTTGTTTCCAGCTATTCACATGCATTGTCACTTTACACCACAGACGTTTACACACATCATATATATGTACACAGTATATAGATATAAAAACGTGACGAAAGATTCTCAACTCGGAGAGAAGGAAAAAATCTACTAAAACCGTTATGTTATATATGACGTTTCAGTTGAAAAAGAATCTCCGTAATCGCTCTAGTCGTCAGATGGAGTAGCGTCTCATAGATAATATAAATTTAAAGACCCAGTTTTGGATCCCTGAAGATTTACGTAGCGAGATGAACGTGCAAACACAGAAATCAGTCAGCCTCGGCTAGAGTGCCAGTAGTGTGTCTCGGTTGTACAAGAGACAGCGGCGTCGCATTAGGGAAATGCACGTCACAAAATGAATAGCCGCATTACGAATTTAAACGTTTCCAAATTACTCAAGTAAGATTGCGTGGTTTAAATTAGAAAACTCTAGAAGCGCGCTGAGGTTTAGTAAATATTTGTTAGTTATAAGTAGCTTTTTACTCACAATATTCCTTCCTTTCAGAATATGAAATGCACGGTAAATGTATATAAAGATATTTGTAGCAACCAAGTGTATGTAGTTTTGCTTTAAGGTATATAATTGCTCGTAATTGGATGCAATGAACTGACTGAAGCAATAAATCTTCTTGTCTATACATAAAACCAGGAACCGACTTGCACTCATAACTTCTGGAATTAACTGTATATTGTTTTATTTCTTAAGTTATTGCTGGCGCTAGCAAATGAACAAGTTAATTTTAACTTTATTGCATGAGTTGGCATGCACATAAAACTAGAATAAACCTAATGATAATTTCTTAACTTCTAACAGTATTTATCAATCAAGTAAGTTATAAATGAAGATAATATTCAAATATATTCTTATTTTTATTATGATTGCCGAGTACAATTTTCTTTATACTTTATACATGATTATCATTTGTGAAGAGAAACATATTCTTATTCGCGCGGGTCTGATCCATTCTGAATCTCGTTATCTCTCAATCACGATAAACCAATTATTTCTGGAACGATTTCTCATTCTCACATCTCTTCATCCAGATTTCCTGTTCTCTTATTGTTCGTACGTTGGAAAATCGACTTAGTTATATGGAGGAAATATAATATGTACTCCACTCTGCCATTTACGAAAATCCATCTATATTTTAAAATACAATATATGCTATTATCTAAATGATATGCAGCCAGACAAATGTTTACCGGTTTTATTTTCTAAACTTTCTCTTTCGAATTTCCATGCCACGGATTGTGGTTGTGTTTAAATGTGAAGAGTAATAATTCACTCGTAAACTTTTAAACAGCGGTCCCTTATTCGACCAGTGAAGAGTAAGGGTACAAAAAAATAGCCCTGTGGTAAGCGTCAGGCCTACTCGTCTCTCCTCCCCGGACCTCGGTTCGGAGTGTACTGTGACGGCCGTCGTTGAAGAGATTCTCTGGAGAGTGATTCAGTGTGCAGTGTCTCGCGGGCGCCGCCAGTTTCGGAAGTCGCAGTTTACGGCACACCTTTTGCTCTATGTCAAGTGGTGTGCGAGGGAGGTGAATGCTTGGCTGGTTCGCGCTAGTAACTGGCGGTGCTACAGTAGAACGTTTAGTAACGTTTTCCGTCTCTGAAAGATGGTTATGGTATCCAATCAATTAAGGGAACAAGACAACAAAAGCCAAGCTCGTTTGAAAGGAAGTCGAACGTGCGCAGACGACCGAGTCCGATAGGAAGCCACCGTATGCAGATAACCACCGTTGCGTCGCGACCCCTAGCTCCGGCACAGACTCCAGGCATCGCGGCTCCCCGGACCTTCTCTGAACCATTTACGTTCAGTACCGGCCTTACCGGAATTACCACCGCCTCGTATCATCGATATTTCATTATAAGCTAGTTAACTGTCTCATTAATTTAAAATATCCTGCTGCCTCAGTGAACTGTTTTCGTACTAAACTTATCGACGCTTGAAATATAGGACAGCTTTCCATTATTTCTTGTTATTGCTCACTTCATTATATTACATTCTGTATATTTCATTCTAAATTATGTACACATTATATAGTAATATCAAAGAATAATAATTTAAACAAGAAACATTCATATTTATACTGAAATTATGTTGGTCTCGCTAATGGTCTTTTACACGAAACTTTATTTTAAAATCATCAAAATAGCATTTGAGATTTGAACTGAGTCCATCTCTGGCGGCTCGCCCTATGGTCGTTGTGTATTGATATCCGGTGGGTGGCCCGGCTCCAATGCTGATGAGCTCGCCTTGCAATATTGCCGGCCGGGTTCGTTTTTGAACTCCTTTTCGATGCAAACGCTCAAAGGGAATACGAAAAAGGTTTGGCGAGCGTCGATTGTTTGCTGTATTTTAACCGCGTTTCATATTAACAATTCCAATAACATACTACATACATACACACACACGTGTCGCTTTGAACACTTTCAGTACAAGGTGTGTATACTATTATGTTTCACAGTTTCAAATCACATATGCAATATTATCAGCCTATTGTTCTCATTGTAACATAAATACACTTGTTTAAATTGGTATCTATTACATGTTTCATCTTGTAAGAAATACTACTACATGTACATATGATTAGGCAATACAGTGTACGTCGATGGTAGAGTAGTAATTAGTGTCAAATCTAATAGCAAGTATTAATCGATATTACTGTTTGAATAACACTTACGTGATCGTTGTGAGACGATATTAAAATTTAACGACGTCTTTAAACAGTGTTAACCATTGTCGACTTATCGTCGCTTTATTCCGCATAGAAAATGTATCCACTTTTCAGAGACGATTTCTTTTCAATGGTAATTTGAATATAAAAGCAAAATGAACCATTGTTGAATTAAAGCTAGTGGCATAGGAGCGAGAGAGAGAAAACGAATCGACTGGTTGGTTCTCTGGTCGTGGAGTACAATTGCGAGAAGAGTTCATTTCATCTTCGCGTTCTTAACACGGGTGGCACAGGTAAAGTCGTGAGTAAAGTCATTCGTGCAGCAGTTGAACGCGACCCCGTAGCTTGAGCCGTCAGGTGGCAACCGCAACTTCCTGTGAATTAGTTCCGTGGAAGAACAACTGCTGGATTGGGCACACCTGTTCTCAGCCAACTGTCTCCCGCGACAGCAGCATGCCCTGCCACCTTATCGCCTTACAGCCAACGTAACAGGCAGAGAAAAGTATGGTTAGAGAACGCGCACTTCGACTGTCATGGGATCAGCAGTGCCTTGTGGTTTACTATGCTGACTTTGTAAATCATTTATGTAACAAATACGACAGTACTCTCTCTGTCTCTCTCTCGTCTAACTTTCAAAACTGAGCATGAATTCCACGGTAACATATCGCTATCACTTTAAATTAAAACCGATTACTGAATGTGAATCTTATGCAGAGCTTCGTATATTCACACGTCACAATTACCGAAGGAAACCGACACGTTGCATCTCGTTTGAACAGGAATTGACAGTAATGTAAGAGTAAAGCCCCCCACCGAGTGGTGAAGAATCCTCAATTCATGATCCCTAACTGGGTGTTCATGCTGGTACGTGCTTGGAAAACTGTACGGGGTCAGGTCGACACAGACATGCACGTGCACGCGCCTCTTTGCACTATAATCACAGATTTGCAATTTGTTTTCTGTGGTGGGTGAATGCGATGGATCTCTACCCAACTCCCTGTATGTGTATGTGTATGTGTGTTTGTATGAAAAATGCTAGTGAATCTGCTCGTCGGGTTCTATTGGTTTCCGTTTCGTCGGAAGAGATTTATTTTCTTTCTTCGAGAAGCCATTTGTCCGCGATCGTAATGAATTACGATTAGTTTTGCAGTTACGCTTCGATTCAGGAGATTCCATTCCAAAACAATAGGACTTTGAACTGAAAACGTTTGTCACAAAATGCACAGATATAGTCAGTAATCAGTTTTAACATCTTCTCTACTTTCCACAGTTTTATGCATGGAACAAATAAATTTTGCGGACAAATAAGAGTATTAAACAGCCAGAGAGTCTTTTTCTCTAAACTTATTTATTACCAGAAAAAGGACAATTAATTCTGTACAAATGTCGGACGCGCGGCTACAATTCAAGAGGTTCTTTTATTATTTGTGTTTCCTGTTGTATGAAACTCTGTGTGTGTGTGTGTGTGTGTGTGTTTTCAAGATATTCAATAATTCCCTGGCCGATGTTCTTGACTCGGCCTTTCTGCCGGATGTAACATGTCCTAACTGGAGTCATAATGTTCGGTACAATAGACAGCAGGCACGGTAGAGGCAAGGGTAGGCAGACTGAAGAGAAAGGAATAATTCTAATTGTAGTTGGGCAGAGAAGTAAGAGAATTATAACGAATTAGATTAGCAATTCTTAAACTTTCGCAACAGTATGAATGGAAGGATGGTTGGTGGGTGGTTGCGCGTTTTACTCAGTAATGAGGGGTATGAATTTAAAAATCTTGTAGAGAGTTAATTTCATCTTGCTCCTCCTTTTACGCCTCGAGTCATCATAAATTCTAATTTCGATTATGAATAAATTCAGCATCTTAAATTATGAAAAAGAAAGATCACAAACGAGAGACGCACAAAGCGAAATTTTAAGTAGCATTCCCAAAAGTCTTACCTCTCGCTCCTTATGAATAATCAAATTCTAACCTACCCCCTCCCCTACCTCCTTTCCTCGCCAGTATCTTTCCAGGTCTACACTAAAAATCGATATCACCGAATATCGTAGCATCAGATGTATCATATTAAATATGAAAGCAAATATTTAGAGATACCGTTCATTTAACATTCGGAATTTGTAGGATTCTGAGGACGGAACTTGGTTAACTTATTGCCGCTGTCTCCGTAACGAGTACTGAATTAAACCTGGTTCGTTTTCCGTCTCTATGTGTCAGCATAAATTTACATCTTTTTGCAACGAACCAGTGAGCAGAAGAGCGTGCACTGTAACACCATCCCTATGGCCCCAATCTCGCAGTACTGGGCAGAGAGAGAGAGAGAGAGAGTGGGTCAAGGTAAGCATTGACTCTTGTGTCACAGCTGATAATGTTCTCACTGCTGCTGCACTCACATAAAGACAAGTTGCAACAAGATTGGTTGTATAGCAGTGAAGCGTGCATGAGATCTTATTAAGCATTCACGGGGAAATCAATATAGCCGAGTGTTGTGCACAGATCAGCACAACGACAATAATACGAAGTGTAACAAGCTTTTACGGTCGACGTGACATTTCAAATGTTTCCATTTAACATTCCTTATATATATGACAGAGTGAACGAGCGAGCGCTACAGGTGCTGGAAATATAATATCGTACAGTCGGCTGAGTTGTACCGTTGTGGGTGATGTGATACTACTGGTAAATCTTTCTCTCTGTTCGCTGGTATGAAACAGACGGAGAGAGAACAACAGTATTACGTCTAGCGCCCAGCCTAGTGGCGGAGTATTTAAAGTCGTCGAGGTCCGGGAGCCGTGAAACAAACAGTCACATCGTCGTACAGAACGAGCAAATCGAGGGCATTTCGGCGACCGTAATTTCTGGCCGTTACGGTTGGTTTTCGGCCGTGGCGTAGTTTTTACTACACGCGGCGGTAAGTTACGATGAAGTCAGTGCCACCAAGGAGACAATACCTGTCACGCGTTCATGCTCCTGCAACCACCGTGCCGTGCAATTGTTCCTCTCGTCCTGTACACGCCCCGCACATAAAACTCACCGTCCAGATCCAGAGACACTATGTCTGTCCGTGTGCACCACCACCACCACCGCCGCCGCTGGACGTATAAAACAGACGTAGAATAAATTTCCGACATTTCTGCCACAATATAATTTAAACTATTCAAGAGGTGTTCTCACTTTGCTTGTTACCTAGACCCTTTTATATTCATAAATCAAACAGCATTTTGTTCCGTTCCGTTTTCATTACCAATTCTATAAGTTCTTGTATTCGGGCAACCGACCAATGTTCACTGCCCCCCACTCTCCCCAATACCCTCTAACTCACCACGCCTGTTTGCTCGTCTTTGCCCGTCTGCTCATTTTGGCTTCTTGTAAATGCATAACGTGCCCGACATGGCAAGCATGTAGTCAGACCAACATTCCGAGCGCATCGATCATAAATTACAACAGACCAGCAGTTGCGATGTATCCAGCGATTTTTACTTTTCCATTCCACTCACTAACTTACGAAAGCAATGAAAGTAAAACTACTACTACTACGTGTCAATGGAAACTGTAATGTCCACTCATCATGCATCTAATTTGCAGTAAAATACTTCACATATGTTTCGGTCTCATACGTGCAAAAGGACCTGTTTTTTGCCGACAAGATTTCGCCAGTGTACAAACAGAAATGTGAAAAATCATCTGTGTAAATAACACAGTGGACCTTGCAAATTCATTCCGTCAAACTGCAGAGCAAACAAAAAGTGTTGGATGCGCGCACACAGTAAACAAGCGAGATCTCTATCTAGAATTGCACGCAAACATAGAAAAACATCTTATAAGATAAGCTGGGAATCCGGGGGACCGAATAAACAAGACATTTATTACTCGAAACATCAGCAAGAGAGACGTCCAACCACACAATCATCCCCTGCGTATTGCGTGCACGTCTCTCCCTCTCTCTCTGTAAGAGTGAAATGCACGCCCAGCGTGTGTTTATTAACTTGTAAACACAGACATTCAGCCGAGCCTTAACAACTACTTCGCAACACTTCTTTCTCTAGTAAACAACAAT
Organism: Calosoma granatense; assembly: GCA_022063505.1. Taxonomy (NCBI): domain Eukaryota; kingdom Metazoa; phylum Arthropoda; class Insecta; order Coleoptera; family Carabidae; genus Calosoma; species Calosoma granatense. The sequence continues at coordinate 2,393,678 of JAGJTL010000057.1, forward strand.
TATCAATGTAATACTACCCATCAACATTCCCTTCACTTACGTAACTATAGAGTTGTCTAGACTTGTGAAAGTGAAAATCATAACCAAAACCGTCACACTCAATGACTATTAATAACGGTCGAAATATTAACCTGTATTTTCTTCATGCAGCACGAGAAATGGAAGAGAATTTATATACGTACATGGATATGTATATCAGAAATGTATATGAATACAAGTAGACTTCTAGAAACCCCGCGAATATTACGTGTGATATTTTTAAACAAACACGCAAGACTTCTCCGCCATGCTATTCTCTCCTTATGCATTTTTAGTGTACGGAATGTAAATAAGCTAGCAGAATTTAAATTGCAGCGTTAATGTAAATTTTTCTTCTTTCCGGTGGATGGAAAAATTCATAACAGCAACAGACTTGCTTGAGGCTAACGTGGTGTGAATGTCACCTGTGTTCTTTTACTTACAAGTATACACACATGTAGCACCATGGAAACAGTAATGAAATCGCCAACACTGCAAAGTAAAGCTTGAAAATGTGATGACGCCGACAAGGCGACAGAACGCGACACGCATAATGCAACCGGATAATAGTATATTGTTTGTCCTTCCGTGCATTCGTGTCGGTACATGTCACGAACAGAATTCCGTACTACTAGGAAAGCATTTGAAATTTCAAAAGAAATTAGCGTTAAGTTTCATCTAGTTTTAACAAACAGAGTCGAGCTGTAAAGTTTGTTGTATGTGGAAAATAATAAAGTTGTTGCAACAAGGTGGCAATGTTTAAATTGTTTCCTTCTAGTAATACTTGGAATAATACTCTACTAACTCGGTATCATATCATAAAGTCTTGCACAGAATCACGAGTACTTATTGTAGTATATTAAATTGTATATATACGAAATAAAAGTATTATTTATATTTATGACAAATACATAGGTGTAATTTGAAAACTAAAGATATAGTATGATAATACAGTATCCGTAAAATAAATAGAACTACATATACAATGTGCAATGAAGTGTATGGAAATTGTGCCAAATTTGTTTCAACTTCACTGGTTAATATAAAAATAAACTATAATGGACGGAATATAAGTGTGGACTGGCTCTCACGATGTGAAAGAACTGAACGATACGATAGGATGAAATGAGAGTAGAGTAGTTTAATATAACTGGAGTAGATAGCATTCGATGGCACCAATTGATTTCAGATTGAACAGCGAACGGTTACGTTTAGATCTGCGTGAAACCTGCGATCGTTTCTATTTTAATAGAGCATTATTCTATTCCAGAGCTGCAAGTGTTTTAAACGAAGAACTGGTGAATGAATTATTTTTGTTTCCTGTCAAACTAACAAACAACACGACTACCAGAATTGTTCTAACCAGTGTACATATGTACGTTGACCAGGCCAGCATAGACGCTCGACCTAGAAGACCCAGTTCATTTTCCATTTCCCCGGCAGACTGGTGGTGACTGGAGTCTTAATGACTCGGGACGACTTTCGGAAGCTAACGAATATAAAACTACGCTATCATTCAACAGCGAAATGTACAGTCGTCTTGGGATGCGGCACATAAAAAACAGATTATCCTGGCTGGCATTCTTACAGTTCTTCTACTGTGGCCGAGCCGCAGGGATGTCCAAATTGTTAAGTCTCGTGCCATAAACGGACCACGAGCGATAATATAAGTGCCATTATGGGCAACGAACGCAACGATTTATGACAAACTGGAGGTTATAATTGTAATTTTGTACTTTGTAACTATGGACGTTTTATCTTTATCGTCCTCTCTGTGTACAAGGAAGCATCGTCGACATTTAAACAACAGCAGTAGTAGTTGCATTATGCACACGGAGAATCACCAGTTGGAAAACGTGTGACCGGAAGTTGTCGTATTGTTTTACGTGAAACTGCTATATACGTGTTACACGTAAATTTAATGTTATGTATGCAACTGCAAAAAAAAAAACCGAAAACAACCATTGTAGTTTTCTGCAGTTCTCGCAGTATTCTTGAAAGAATGCCTTTCTTTCTTTGCTTCCGTTGAGAAAAACGAGCAAGTTCACGACCCTTCTTGAACATTTTCCAAACAATTCCACCGCTGCCGTCGCCATCACTTAAAACAGAAAGTAGTGCCGAGTATGAACAGTGTACTGCACATATGAATGTGTGTGTGTGTGTGTGTGTGAGTTCATGTATTACAGATCTGAAATGGAAATGTAAAAGTTTTGGCCATGAATGAATGAATGAATGAATGAATGAATGATGTAATCTGTGTAGAGTTCGGAAGAGCGATGTATATTTGTTGGGTTATGTACTAGGGTAAATTGTTAGTGAATATACTTGACAACCCTGTTCCATTTCGCTTCCGCATTTGAAGCTTATCTCGCGGAAGTGGTTTCAGAGACATAAATAAAAATGCAATTACCAAGATATTATCTCGAGGATGTTTCGATCCTTAATTTGCTGTTTATCTACGTACAATATTCTATGCTGTGTTGTGTGCTATGCTTCGAAACTTGCTATTACCATTGGTTAGGTTTGGGTTAGCTTCTCTTTTCTCTACTACCACTACCACTACTGCTGCCTCTGTTGTTGTGTTGTTGTTGTTGTTGTACTGTTGTGTGTCTGCGGGCGGTTCCAAGCAAACAACGCCGCATATAAAAGGGTGGCCGTCGATTTGGTATTCACTAGGAAGAGGTTTGTTTCCCTCGGTAGACTTTTTGTTTCGAGTGGTGGCTCGAGGTTTCTTTTTTTCTGCAAGTTGGCAAGCTGTTTCACTTCGGGCGCTTTTTTCCCCTCGTACTAAATGCTTTGCCAACTAACGGAGTGTTTCTTCTGTTACCCGTTCGATCAAAAGAAAGAAGTAGATAAACATTTCTGGCTCAATTATTGTCCGGACTCCATTCATGGACGTTGCAATACACAGCCGTATCTCCTGCGCATCGATTCCGGGATGCTTTTAAGTTTTTGTAAGCACTGCAATGTCCGGTACCGGTTAGGAGATAGAAACAGAGATATCATAAAATACACCCACACACACACACGCACACAAATATAATGTAATGTACATATATGTATGTATGTGTTTAGTAATCATGAAATACGAATGGTGAGTAAATATTACATACACCAAAAGCATTAATCCTAAACAAATACGGCAAGATGAATACTTCGTTTTCGTAAACAGTAATTACACACAAGCCAACTATGTGTGTGCTACAGTGTTGATATTGAACAATGAAAATCAAATATCGACTTATACAAGTACATATATGCGTGTAGAGAGAGATAGGGGTGGTTTATTTGATAAATTGTTAGCAGCAATATATGTCTGGTGGTTGTGGTGATGGTGGTGTGGTGGTAGATACTTGTCTGTTCATATCTTCATCCGAGAGCCGGAGTAATTTAGATACTCGAGGTGACGGTGCATCCAACTCCGGTAACTCCGGTACATAGGGGGAAGAGGTACGAGTACGGAGGCAGAAGATATAGAAGGAGCAATTAGACAAAGTAGAGAGAACAGATAAGCCTCCGTGTGCTGCCGTTCTAGTGGAGTTCGTGAGAAACAAGATTCCCACACCAGATACATGTGATTAGTGTCATTAACATTAGTTATTCTATGAGTATTATACACGTGCACTTGTTCTACATAAACTACGATGCTTTCGTTTTAATTTTACGGCATATGACGGCAACAAACGTCTCCCAACGGTAGCCTCTTCACTAGTTACACAGACGGCCATCTTGTGTCAACGTTACGCCAAAGGATAAGGGCTCACAATGAACATTGTTCCGGGTAATCAACGGCCAAGATGTGAACTCAGGCCTGCCGTAGTGCTGTCAAACTTTTCCTGTTCCTTGCTGTTTTATAATTTTTACATTCTTCCTTGAATTTCATACAACGTTGGTTTTCATTAAACTTTCTCATTAGTAGCGTTATCTTGTGAACTACTGTAGTGAACGTAGTACAAGTCATATCGCACATGCACAATATTAAATTAGCAACATCACTAAGTTATACTTACAAACGTAAAATATTCGAAGCTAGTTACAACATGTAGGATATATGATGTGCAATGAAATACGCCCCTATTGTTATTTACGAAAACAACACGCTTTAATTGCTGTGTAAAAATAAAAAGAAACCGGATATCATTATGTTTCAAATAAGCCAAATAAAAACTGCTTTCTCACAGTGAAAAAAAAAAATCCAGAGACTTACAACGCACAATACACCACTGAAAAAGGGCATGACTCATTTTTATCGGTTGGCTGCACAACGCTTAACGATTTTACTCTGTCTCTATTTCAGGGTGAAAATAATTACCTGTACATTCATTATGACGTGTGTAATCATTAGTTCACTCAACCAAAAGACTCTCTCTGTCTTATTCTTCACAATCACAAGTAAGCTTTATTGAATTTCGTTAAATTTCGCTTTTGTGGTCGAAATTTTTGTTTACAAGATAAATCTGTGTGTCTGAGAGTATTTTATTTTAAGAACTAAACACATTTCACTGTCTGTTGGATCTGAGATATTTCACTAAAATCAACGGAAAACTATCGCAAAAAAACTGGGATAAAAACAAGCTTTGTGAACAACTTTTTTTTTGTGGAACGTCTTTATGAAACTTCTAAAACTCTCAGGTCGCGCGGATGTGTAACTTCATTTGCTTCATTGTACGTGACAGCATGACCCTAGCAAATATCCTTTCTCCAAAAACTCCGCTAACATGCTAACAGAATTCAACCCGAAACTACATCATATAGTAACTATTCACCTGATTTATATTACCTGTACGTACATTTAAACTGTAATTTCAATAAATTTACATCAACTGATTCCAGTTTATACTTGTTTAATTTCATAACACACCCGTGCCATTGTTAGGATTTATTTAAACATCAGAACTCATATTTTTATTTCAGTATGTTGTTGGCAAAATTATGCGCGTATGTCGAGCAAATACAATGAGCAACGGTGCACGATTTTAATTAATTTATTTATTTAGTCAGTTCTTTTAATGAATTCCCGGTATTATGAACTTTATTAATGACAAACTTTTTAATTATCGCAACGGACATACATTATTATTTTTCTATTAATTAAAAAGTATGTTAAACGTTGTTGTGGACATGTTTATTTCTTTGTGAAATAGTTAAAAGTTTGTCACGAGTCAACTGTAGCAAATAAATATTTATAGAAGCACACCAGTTAGAGTTTAATGATCTAATTTACTTGTATGTATTCATTGAAAAATTATGTGTTTCTAATGTGTAATAAGAATAATGACGTAGTGAATTAGTGTGAGTCTATTTTGTTAAAGGGTTCCATCAGATAATTCATGAGTATGAGTCAGTAACACCCCGCCCCCCGCACTTTCCTCGTGTCTTGGTTGTCTACAAACTTATCTAAACTTCCTTTCATTTCCTATAATATAATCTTTCACCTGTCGTACCTATTGTCTTCTTCTTGCACGCTTCCGTTCCCAGCCACTTGTAGTATACACCCTTGCCCCCTTATACCGCGCGTACAGGTTCTACAATGCATTCGTCCGTCCGTCCGTCCGTTCGTCCATTCGTCTGTCTTGGCCACCGCCACCGCTACCATCGCTACTACCTTCCCACAAGCAAGCTACTACTTGAACCCGTGCCCCGTAGGCCATAGGTTAGGGCAGGGCCGAGGAACAGCAGTGCTGGAGTCAGACATACAAACAAAGACGAGGCTATTAGTTGCTGGCAGCGTGGGGAAAGCCAACGAATGGAGAAAGGGAGAATGATACAGTGAGCGAGCGAGCGAGCGAGTTAGTTTGTTCGTTACACTCGCCTGGTTCAGGTGTGAAAGATGCCCCGGTCCCACGATTGTTGAATAAAATTATGAAGAAGTATGTCTTCACGGTGATTCATTAGCGGACGCCCGTCATTACCCATTCTAGTACATAAGTACGCATTTGCGTTTAAAGAGACGGCTGGAAAAAAAATTATAAATGATATGCCGCGTGGTACGATAACGAATCGGTTGAAAATTACGTCGGGAAAATGGAAGAAAATTAAAGCCAGAGAAGGAGAGAGAACTCCCGTTTCTGCATCCGTCCGTTTGATCGCTTATTAGTGTAACTTTTTATTACTGTTTCTTACCATTTAACGGCCTCTGTGCGTATTTTTTATTAATTAACAGAGATTTCAGATTAAAAGTATGCATTACCGTGGCCATAATTGTTTTAATTTACTTTCATTTTATGTTTCCTGTCGTCTCGACCAATTTTATGTTCCTGTTTACGTGGCACTTTATTTGGCGAGAGCATATAGCCGCCAGGTTCACACTTACAATACATAAGACTGTGAGTAGAGACACTATCAAACGATATTTGCATAGCAATAGAAACACCACAAGCCGAGCCTATAACTCTGAACAATCATTAGCCATAACTTACATGTTCAACGGACAGGTACGAACAAGACTGAAAAACAAATAGGAACATACTTGTGAAAGCCCGGGAAGCTCCAGGTTAAATGAAATTCTAATTCAATCTCGTTATTCCATTACTGCCTGTAAATGCTTCTGGCACGAGAGACACTAGAATTTATTCACCCTGAAACACTGAAAATAAGGCCGTAAAAGCAAGAACACGATAACGGGATAAACTGTCACCTTCTGTCCATAATAATTAGTAATTATATTACACAGGAAAATAACCGAGAATATTAGACTAATTCAAGGATATCTCAAAGTATTGAAAACTAGAAATCTAGAAGATTTATTATATTGTGCAGTAAAAACGACTTGAATTTAAAAACTCTCATTTATTAAGAGAACAAGATTGATCTACTCAGTGTCACGTTGCATCGTTAAATGGCTTCGCATTGAAATAGAATTCATTGGCATTTTCTTAACAGTTTCCAGCGAATGAAATTAAAAGAATCGAATGAGGCGAAAAAGTATTTAGGATGCACTTATATCCATTAATCACACGCTCTGTGTAAAGGCACTTCGACAACGCCAACGTTGACGTTATTTTTCCTTCACGTTGCAAGTTTTTTACCACGTGAGAGAGTGCTCTGCTGTGCAATGGATGCTCTCTCCTGTACATTGCTTCCTGGAGACGATGTATCCATGTGTTAAAAACAGAAGCTAAAGATGTATTGCACAACACAAAGTCATTGCATTACTAACTCTAACTGAATAAGTAAACATCACACACTGTGCTCTGGATGAATTTATTGTGAACATTTTTATAATCAACTGGTTGATCCGACAAGAGTACTGTACATGGCACAACCACTCCACGCAGAATTCGTATATCGTGGAATATTTTGCAAATCCGAGTACCGCCTATATTTCCTACTCGTATGCAAATGCGAGAGGCCAGACTGCGAAATTATAAGCCGACACTTGAACCATCGTGCGCAACCAACGATAAATACGATAATCTCTAATGGTTTATAGCGAGTCTTGTATTTTGCTGGTGATTTTACATGAAAAATAGTTTTCCATATGACAGCCGCTGTAAAAAGTACTATTTTATACCCGAATTCAAAACTAAATTACATTTTGGAACACAGGCTGAAATTGAGGATTAAAATGTAATATGTATCACGTACGCTGACTGTGCAAGATGGTGAATATTTTTCGTATAATTTCTGTTTGCTTTAGAGAAAATTGTGTGTATACATAAATCCAAGGCTTTGACAATAATAAAAATGTTTATATTGTGTCACAGCTTGTAAATTGAGCGTATGGCATGTGATTTCATTAAAGCGAAATTCACTTAGTTGCGTCAAGCCTCGATTCGGGAACGTGTTCCGCGGCCTGTGCCATTCCAGTTTCTCGTTCGATGGAGGTTTCACACAAACGTACATTTCTTCACCAACGGCGCAGAATTAATATTTGCAATTGGTAATTTCGTAAATTGAAAATTCCTATGTTACGTTCTTACCTGCGAAACATGTTTATTTAACAATATAGACGATTTATAACTTCGTCCGTAACATTCGTCTTCATGTTTTCACAGTCAATTACACTAGTTGCAAGATACTTAATTGATAGATACTCAGAGAACTCCGTGTATGATCAATAGAAAGATTGCAATTTATTTGTACACAGCAACCAATCATTTTTCAGAATGCTCGAATACTTATTTTGATATTTACTCTGCCCATGTAAACAATATATATCGTTACAATACTAATTATCGTTATTTCTTTACAGGTAAGCGAGACTACAGACTGTTTGTCCAAACAAAAAACATTACAATCATTTGTGAAACATGTGGTAGTTGGTAAGTTGATAAATTTAGGAATGTAACTTATTCGTTGGTAGCCGAATGACGGATGAATACTAGGTGGCCAGACTGTAGAAAATTGTAGCCAGCGTAATAACGTGAAAGGCAATTCTTCTAATTGGAATAATCCGACGAATTAACTTCGTATAAAACGTCCGCTCGCTGTTCTGACCCTACGGTTGGCACACAATGGACGATAGGTACAATGGGGTTAGTGGTTAGTGTGTGCTATACCTTAGTCAAGCACACCAGCATACTACACTACACTGCCGCTTTTGGTGAAGAATCGCGGACGACATTAAGTGGCTAATTACATGACTCAACGAGTCACAAAACTCCACCTCTGTTTCTCCACTCTCTTCAACGTCCTAACTTGCTTCGGCGGAAATGAGTGTAGAGTTTTTTGAAACCGTTTCAAATTTGAACCACTCGTCCACAATGAATGATCTGTTCTTCATGCTTCGACGAACATCGACCGCGCGGTCGATGCTACGAAGAGATTGTCGCTCGATGCTAATCGAATCAGATGCAACTTGCAACGAACACTTGACTTCCGTTTTAAAAACACAGTCCCTTTCCTTATTTCTACCCTCGTCCATTACTGTCACCACACTTTCGCATCATTGATAATATTGAAATGATGGATGCTGGTTTTACTCAATCATTTTTGCACGGACGCTAACAAGTTCTAACTCGTTTGAACAATGGGATAGTATTGTAATTGTATGCGTCAGTGTATTTATTGATAGTGTACATCAAAGAGAGTAAAGAGTTGTTGTGTCCCGAGTGTACAATGAGAGTTTCAAATCTAAACAGATGGCTAATTAAAATGAGCAAAGGGAGATGGGATTATTTGACGTTTTTTATTTTTCCCGGTCGCGCTCATTCTACTTTATCATTATCCGGATTTACATTACAGATCGGGTTGTACTATGTCGTACTGGCAGTAATTACAGTTCACAGTTTGCCTGTATGTGTAATTACACATTATACGTACATGGTGCGCTGTCTAACGCTTCGAACTCTCATCACTCACACCAGTGTATGTACAATCTATATACATGTACATGTACACTCACTCATATACATATAGACAGACGCCTGTGTGTGTGTGTCTGTGTGTGGGCATGTTTGTGTGCATATCATGGGCGTTGTACACATCGACACGGATCGTGTCACTTCTACGTGTAAATGGCAAATCACTACTACTCTGAATATTATTTGATCAATGTGTTTGACTGCTTAGAAATGTAAAATAGATCACATTTAACACATGAAATATTTACAATAATTCATATAGAAACATTCACAGGTGAATAGTTTCCAAGTTACATTCAAACAAACAAAGAGAGATAGAAACCACTAAGTATAAAAAAACAAATCGAGAAAAATACTTGAAACGTAGTTTCCATCAGAACGCGGACAAAACTAGTTACCGTTGACACATTTGCACCAATCGATATCGCTTCAGGGTTTGCAGTTTGTCATTCAATTTTCAAATAAACAACAAGAAAAAAAAATGTGACACACACACAACAAAGAAAAATTGTTTTTTCGTGATGTGTGTACGGTGGTTTAGTCAGCTTTTGGAAAAGGATTTGTCGTTTCTTCTCCGGAGAGAATATGTATGTGTCTTGTGTCTACACGCACACATACACATACATATGTACATACTTAGTAACGTAAGTAGCAAATTACTGTACCTACTACCCACTGCCTGTATTCACAACAACAACTATTATGTATTATTATAGCTGCATTAAAAACTTGCACGAACAGGTCTTACTTCAGTATCCGGCTTGTTGTGGAGGTTGAGTCTGGAATACTGAATAACGGCATAGCCGTAGGGGCTATAGCGACCCGTATCACACCTATAAGGAACGCTATGACATATTTATAACTATATCGGCGACATGTTGACTTGAAAAAACACTGACACTGACACAAGTACCGGAAGCATAAACAGCAATTATTAACAAGAAAAATATTTTATTTATCACATAAGGAAACAACATTTTTTGCTAGTTCAGTGGTCGTGTTAAGTGTCCCAACGACAATAATTTTTTCTCCACAAAATCGTATTTCTCGCCTACTTAATTGTTTGAAACAGTTTGAGCGATTATGAAATGTTCCAGAATTCAGTTATTTTTTCTTGCAGCTTGCGTTGTGTTCCGTTAAGTCTAAAGGTAAAGTTTTATTACTTTAGTTTCGGTCGGCAGTTTTCCTATTTCTATCAGAGTCAGCGACAGACTTTGTAGTTTTTTCTTTATTTATTCACACAGAACTTTTACAGAATTGCTACGTATTTTATTCACCATTTGTTTGCTTGTCGTATTTACTGTTGCAATAAACAAAATGTGATTGATATGTGTTCTAAAAGATGTATACATTTTGTCGTAAGATACATATATTAAAAATAAAATTAGAAGTACTATAAATAAACCAATATTTTATGTTTAATTTTTTTATGAATTGCATGTTTTATAACTGTTCTTCTTGCTGTGTAACATCCGTGTGTATATTAACTAATTTAGATGCATAGAATTGTCTATACATTTACATGCTGTGTATTCATTAGTTACTGGTTCATTTTTACTTGTATTTATCTTCTTGCAATAGTTGAAGCAACACGTTTGAACGTGTATAGTATCTTGTGGTTCAACTGGTGTCCGTTACATTTGCTAATAAACTATACGGCGCCCGTACATACCTCTAAAATATTAAATAAATTACTATGCAAATTAAATCATTCGTGTTTAACCGAAACCATTAAACGTAATTACTATTATTAGCCACATAGGAAATATAAACGTAGCTCAAACAATACAGTAGCCAAACAGTTTGTTTTTAATATTCTATCAGTGTATCTGTGTTATTCAGTTTATTGATTTCATACTCTATATACACTTATATAAGAAAGACAACATAAGTACGATATTTCTTGCATGTATGAACTTGTCTGTGCAGTTGCAAGTTTAGTTTCTCGCACAAAGATAAGCCGATTAATGTTGTAAATTACCAGTATTTTGTATTAAGATGTTTTACTATCGATATTAAGTTACAACTAGTTAAGAAACGGGAGAGAGAGCTGTATCTGCTACATCCATTATCAGTTGATTGCATTTGCTCTGACTGCAGTGGTGCTATGCATTTTATTTAAATGTGAAAAGCAAATTAGTCAATTTGAAAAGCAATCCAACAGAATTTAAATATAAAAATATCGCCATCCTCTATGCGTCACATACACATGATAAAATTAACCACCATTTGTTTTTGTTTTTTAATTAACAGGGCATTACACCTACCCACGTAGGTTAACAGCTCATGTTAATTAGTGCCCGCATGACACACTATACAGAAGTAACGTTCTACATGTATGTACGTGTATGTATTTCACTGTGTAGGCCTGCGACGCGTAAATAAAACACGAGAATTCCTTGCATGTTTATACGATTGATTAAATAATTGGTTTTAAAACATTTGTTATTAATTCAAATGCAATTTTTAAGCTTATAATGGAATGTGAAAGCCTTGTTAATTACTCATAAACACATTATTGGTAACTGTGTGATATTTTGTAAAATATTACATCAGTAAAAATTAATATAGTCTATTTTTATTATGTAGTAAAATTTAAATTTTATATAAATATTATACTTTCCATATTAAATATCATCATTAGCAAGTCGTAATTACATTTCGGAACATCTCTTTGTTACAAATAGTTACTTATAAAATATTAACGAATAAAATGGATTAATATGTTAATAATTAAATACGAGTATACAAGCGGTATATTTTTTTTTTTCATTAAGAACTTAAAAATTGGTAGAATATATTAAAGTTTTATTTCCGTATTATATTAACATCAATGCAAAACATTGAAGAGATATTAAAAAATTTAATGATATTGGAATCGTTATTTTGTGCTGAATAGAGAAAATTCCATTATTGTGGTATTTATGCACGAATTTTAAATATCATATATCAATTAAATATGAGTAATTATTTCTCGTTTTTCGATATAAATCTGTTGAAAAACAAATTTATAAACAAAAATTAATGATATCATTGCGGGCTGTTTGATGATCAACATAAACAACATAGTTATTCAATATATGACACATAACAAGTACTAAAATATTCATATTCAAATCAAAGAATTACATGAATCTGTAAAAATAACTACACATAAATCCATTGGGTGAAAAATTACAAGAACGCATAGAAAATATAAAAACAAGACAAGGTATTACTTTGTTTCAAAGTTGAAATGTTGACAAAATGGAGAATAACATGGATGAAAATATATTCTCGTTCACGAAATATTGAACGTATTGAAAAATACGTGAAGAGCAACAGAACAAGAGGACGAAGTAGGAGCCAGCAAAGATGGGAAAAAATAAATAAAACTTTAATCTCAAGTACAGAACATATGTAAAACTAGAATCTGAAAAGAAATCCTGATAAGATGTATATCCCTGGAGAGGGGAATAGCTGCAGACGATATATGTCTAGTATATAGTATATAGTGTAGGCCTTACAGCAGAAGCTATACACACTGAACAACAACAGGCTCAGCAACAGAGATTAGATTGAATCGAGGCCTGGGAATGAATGAACTTTCCCAAGAGCACAAAAAAACCAGTCGCCAGAAAACAGGTGTAGTCTGATCCCAGTAGGCTGCTTTTTATAAAGCCAGTGGCTGCATGATCGCTTGATAGACAAAGGGGGTGGCGACGTCAGGTTGGGAACTGGCCACGCGAACACAAACCCGATATGCTCCAGGGCACACACCTTCTGTATATGTATACCTAGGTACGGCATACCTGCCTCAACTACCTGCACTGCAACAAAAATATACCTACACCTATATATGTACATACAACACGCAAGGCACTACAAGATGTCGAAGTCCTCTACTTGTTCAACGTTTAACACACACACACAGCCCATCCATACGGAGACAAAAATCATTAACAAAATTACTAGTTGAAACTGCTTTAATCTGTACCTGTTTTTACTCCGCGCACTTTCAACGGGTCAGTAGTTTATAATTTGTCAAACGCACAGACATAATATTCATTGTGCAAGCTAATGTCTAAATGAGCAAAACTTCACATTAACCTTAGTACGTCCATCAGCGAAATTATTTTTCAACGTTTTTATTTAATTTTGGACCTTAAATTTTCTACATCCGTCCACGATGTCCATTGTTTGAGCGCATAACATTTATTTTTGCAGGAAACAACAAAGATTAACTTCGTGTTTCTGTTTTTAATTCAACATAAGTCAGTTTTGTGTAACTGTTTTATACGTTAGAATTATTAGCTATGCTTTAATGCATATGGCATCTCGTAAACACTTTCGTGATAAGAATTATAGGTTAAATTAACACCTACACACACAGAGGGAGAGAGGGAGAGAGTGAGGAATATGCACATGCATGATTAAAATCTATCTGAAAAGCATTGCATCGTATCGTTAGTTCTCCAGCACTTACAACCGGGTCAAAATGTCACAAACCGTAAAGTACATCTTTGGAAATCATGACAACGCATTCAAACTCTGGTATAAGATTTAATGCCCATACCACACTATTATAGAACCATGAATACAACATAAACACACGGATAACGTTTGTGAAATATTGCATTTGCATTTTATTTGTTTACTAACGATAGAGGTTTAGTACGAAATACGATAAATTTACAGGTTATAATAGAGGGTGTAAAGATATTTACAAAGCAAATATATTGAAATATATCCTTGTATATCATGTATGGTTAAGGTGTAAAATTCAACAGAATGTTTCGAAGAATTCAAAAGATATAAACACGTGTGTTATTTAAGTGTTTAATCCCACGGAGGTCTTAGGAGGTCGACAATAATGATTAATTTTTCTCGACATTTAATATCCAAGTAAGCTTTGGTTTTACGATCACTTTAACCTATTATTGCACATACTTGTGAAATGAGAGACCTGCTATTTTTTTTACGCATTCAATGAAAATATCACACCCGTTTGAAAAATTGAAAAGCAAAAGTTATATGCGGCAGAATGTGATATCACAAAGGAAATCTGTGCAAATGTAATTATTGTAATTAATAATCGCATATAGTGATAAATAAATCCGTATATTCTGATTATAATAATTCATTACAGGATGCAGAAACTGCTACACCCATATATGGTAATATAATATATATACAGTTGATATTATTTTGTTTATTATAGTTGATTTTTGATTTCATGTTAACACTTGCCGTGTATACCGGTTGTGAAACCGTACGTAACTCTCTACCTGCTCCGGTTTTTTTTTCCCGCAAGAAATCAAGACCGGATGTGACGTAATATTTCATCTGATTCCGTTGCCCGGGACAACGGATCCAAGTGCGCTTCGTTCGTTCGAATCTCTAGAGGTTTTAATTTCTACTAGATCTCAAGTATTATTATATACTACTTTGAAATAATACCTTCGAAATAAGTATAAATACTATTACAGATTTCATGCGGGGATTTTTCGTTTCAAACCTACATATACTTTTATTATCTTTAATAATAAATAACAAATATCATATATACCTTCGATAAACAATGAAAGGAAAACAAAGCAAATTGTTATTAAAACATTCCGTCGATGGCAAACAGAAGAAAAACAAACCAATTGATAGAAAAACACTAAAATATAAACAAAAAACAAAAACCATTTCACAGAGACGCTACCGACAGTAATTTAATCGCAGTACATCCGGAAATAATTCCAGTTACATCTTGCTGTTTCTCTTAGTTTTTGTTTTTATTTTACTTCTTGCAAATGTAACAAAATTCCCCGTAAGAGTTAATATGTATTAGAAGATTGATGAAGTAATTCCCCCCGAGCCCCACGCTACAGTAATTTCAAGCCAACGAATCCTGTTTAATTTTTTTGTTTTTAATTTTATTTCTCCAGTATGAAACAGGTTTTGTAGTTAATCCATTTCTTGTAGCAATGAGTCGTATAGTTGCACAGACATGTATTGCATTTAAATAAAATTATTGGTGATGACTTCGATACAAGCGACCGTAGCCTTGCGATGGAAGAACGGAATTTGAAAAGAGAATTGCAAGAAGATGTAATTTAACTGCTGACGACGAAGAAAATTGTAATTAATATTTCTCTCGTTTTTTTTTTCTGAGGTAAATCTTTCATAGATAATGGAAAATGTGGTGTGGAATTGAAGTCTTGATTCCCAGAACTGTGCTACATGTGTTACTTAACATTATGTTTGCATTACGAATGAACGTATTTTAAGAACAAATATATACATGTATACGAGTGTGGTATGCACAGTGTGCATTTGTCAATATGCGCGTGGTTTTATCCTGCCGTTGTGAGAGTGTAGCAACAGACGCAACCTATTTCTGCTTAGATGAATCTCCGCTCCTGGCATTTCCTAAATCGCATACTCTCTCCATATATAACTTGTTAAATAAACCATTGCTCTAATTTTAACTCACCAAAGTGTCATTAACGGATACACATTGTGTAAAACATAAAAATAAACATTAAAATATAGAACTTCGAATTGGCGAAACCGTTGCTGATAATTTGAAACGTCGAAGACGAGAAAAAGCCGTGTAAAAATCATATAATAAAGCGCTATTGTACCTTAGAAGAAGAGAAAGAATAGGTATAATTACCAGACATGAAAAAAATTACCAGATCGGGAGAAAAAGACTGAGAGAACCGGAGCAGAAGAAAGAAAGAGTTTTGGACTGGTTGGGTCCCATCCGAATGCTTTATAATTGCTGCTTGTTACTACAGACGCTCCCAGTTTCCAGTTAATTTCATCGGAGTCGCGTAACGGCTTCACCGGACTCCCAGCATTGGTCCACTGTGGTTATTTGTTTATCATTTGTCGAACGGAAACTGACCATTATAAAACTCAACCGTAATCACGACAACCGTAACCATAGACGTACGTGTGTACAGGGGCACCGTGCATATAGTTAACACAATCCAACACATCCGGGTTCATTAAAAACAAGGAAAGAATATTGCATTTTAATATATTTTGAATAATTGTATCTAATTTTATACTATTTTGGTTCATAATACATAGTTATATAATTTGGATAATAATCTCTTGTATTAGCGTTATACACAAGTAAATATATGCAGAAACTTGCTGAAGCAAATAGCACATTTCGTATATGGATTGTTAGACGTATTTATCCATTTCAAACTAAAACAGTCTGTTTAATAGTTGAACAACATGTTCATACGTGCCCAAATAGTAGTGTGAAACAGTTTCAACATCTGTAAACTCCTCCAAATGAACATATCAGCTTGTTATGTTTGTATTGATTGATTTCCATTGCCCCGTGTGTGTATGTGTGTGTGTGTGTATGTTTCAGTATGCTTAGTTGTAGTTTAATTACAAAGATCTACCTGAAATTGCAAGCTTAATGCTATTTACTTGAACATGCAATGACAAATTTATATTACGTTTATTAGAATCTGTCGGTGCAAGCAACCACTGTAACATCAGTGCAAGTTTTGTTGCAGAACTTTTATTGTAGTTGGTAGAATTAAAATTCGATTTGACTACATTTATCTAGTAGCTTTAAACTTAATTTCCTTTCAATAATTATACATCGTATTTCTTTATAGCTACTGTAATGGGTTTCAAGTTCTGTAATGGTGGATCTTTCTCTGTATGTTCGTCATTATATGTGTTTGTGTGTAACGTAACCATTCTAATGAGTAATCTTATCTTCTCTCCAAAGTACCATTTACTTAAATGCATGTTACAGTTGTTCTTGCATTCTCATTTCTCTCTTGTAATTGCTAATTAGATATTTAATGTTTCGTTCTACATATTGTTTTAACATTTCTCAGATGGTGTATACATATTCATAAGTGTGTTAGGAAAACAGTGACAATATGCAGTAGCATTTCTCTGCACATGCATGCAGTATGTTTACTGTCAACAGAATTCATCTAATTTAGTTATAGTTACAGGGAATATGTGTTTCACGGATTATATAATATGCACTAGTATGTACTTTTGCAAAAGCACTGTACATAGGTATACTGAAGATACATGCGCATGGATGAACTACTGTTTTCAATGATAATGACGATAAACCGGAATGAATAATTATCGTTACACATAATCTCTGGTGTATGGCAGCCGCATATATAACAAATATTCTTCCGTTTATTCCCGTTGGTAAGCGTGGCGCGTGACCAATCATGCGACGATAATGGAATCAAACGTTGGACGATATCGCACGTTCACATCACTTTATGCATTGCCATAGAATTAATTACAGTGTAGGCCAAGATAAAAGCGCACATCAGCTAATCGTATGATTTTATAAAAGGCTTATTTGAACAGTAATTAAATTAATACCGATCATGAGTTTTCATAATGGAACCTGATGATTAGACGCAGATCCCATCGAACCATTGACGGAACGATTATTTTCCAACACGTGGCGTTACATGGTGATATCGTAGTAGTAACAGACCTGTACAATCAGGCATATATACACCAACCCTTACACACACTGTACATATATGTATATATACGTACATATAGATGTGTAGATGGATGAAATCATTGTTTCACATTGTAATGTTGCCTACCACTGCGCGGCCCTATCGTAAAGTATTAACTGTGGAAATTAATTCGGTTGTAAATTTCCCGTTTGAATTTGTTAATCAGAAATATTGAAATGGTGCCGTTGTATGGCTGCTGAATGGTGCAATGAAGCGTATATTCGATGATAATGGTTGTCTGTAAGTGGATGGACGGATCGTTATATGGATAATTTACAACAAATTACCTTCATTATATAACCGTGTAAAAGAAAAACTACAAGAGTTACACTTGTCATCAACTAGTTCATGTTGTTCATAAAATATTATTGTGTGAAACATGACAATACGTTGGATATTTTCTTTTCAATTATGGAGGAGAGGCGTTCAATGTATGGAAGAAAAGTACGGAGGCTTGTTGTTTTAATGGGATTTATGCAAGTCGCCTGCAGTTAACCACTAGGAACATGTAATAATCTAGCGTTACAGTTCGCAGATATTACACATGTAAGAGGAGCGCGTTCAGGCGTATCTATGTACGTGCAATGCTGCAACACGACTAATCTGTTGTGTATTCTAGACCATTCTCTCGACGGTCGAGTGGGACAAATAGATACAGACACGTGTACAACAGACAGAGAGAATTGTCAAGTTCTATCCGGTTGTAACAGAGAACCTAGTGACACGGGCTGGGTAGAACTCCTTCCCACACTCCTTACTGCTCACTCCTCTGTACAAACCCTTAACTCCATTCCTAGCCAGCCAGGCAGGCAGCCCTCATACGAAACAGGATCTGAGCTCAGCAGCAACTAAGAGCCCGGAGACTTGTCGCAAGAATTGAAAACTTGGCCGCGTACCCCTAAATAAACTTAGAATCAGCTCTTGGATTACATCGCGAATCTAAACTTTGCTCACGTATCATTACTTTCCAAGTAGTTGATTTTATGTCAGTTGTAAAACTTGAATTCACAGTATACACGTCGAGGATCCAGTCATTATGCTGCATCCACTGACGTTCACTCACAGCTCACGATGACAACTCATATTCCACGCACACACACACACACACAAATACTACTAACAATAGTATCACTGTTGCACATGCGCATATAAATATGCAAACACACACACACTTGTAATTCGTATTCATCCATCCAGTAGTGAGCGTTTGCAACAACCACTGTAGCATCGGAGGAAATGCAAGAGCTTCAATTATTTAATGCACTACGAGCTGAAGTGAAGTATTGCCGGGAAAGAAAAACACCATTACCGGCAGTCAGTAGGATTGAAATATTTTATTTAAAGTCACAATATTGCCAGAACGTGTAGCCACTAAGATATTCGACTGATTTGTAAATATTGCCTCGAAATAAACAAATCTTATTTTACTTGGAATCTTTCATTACTGAATCGAATCAACTGAATAGTCTATTATGAACTTGTTTCTAAATTGAAATTTTTTTCATTAGTACCTTACACTTAATGAGAAGCATGAAATTTTTTTATTGAATCAAAGAATATTTTAAATAAAGTATTTGTGCTTAAATAAATTAATTAAAATCTACTTTTTACACTGAAAGATCTAATGTAATTGAGTGTGCTAGAGCAATCAGTGAAATTAAATCAGAAGTTAATTGCAGTTTAGGATATTAAAAATCTTCTTTTTCATCGGCACGCTCAAAGGATCTGGATTAAAACAAAGGAATGTTTAATTTTAAAAGTAACTTAAGACAATTCACAGCAATTTTCAGGTACTCTTATTAGAAAATCAGAAGGCACTTTAATTTATAAATGAAACTCGCACACACACACATGTACAAGCATCCGTTGTTATGAATGAACGGGCATGTACCAACCTAGCAAGAAAAAACTACCAATCAGAATACAAATGGAATGAAACTAGGTCTAATTCATTCGGTGAACATTTAGAAAAAAAAACTGTTACACGCACATACATGCATACATATGATACATTTGATTTGATAAGTCATAAAACATGAACATTGAAACGAATATGCATGCCAGAGTTGTAGTGAGCTAATTAAATTATTTAAATGCACTCCACTGAACGTCGTTAATTAGGAGTTGGCCTTCGGAAAGTTCATTCACTGATTAAAAGCAAGATGGCTGGATGTTCCCAGGGCAAGAGGAGCGACACACACAAGTTTGTATCACATTAATACTTACTAGCAGAGCGGCAGGTGAGTGGACGGAAACATAACCAGTTCACTAGAGAACGTACACATATACATAGATCTAGTAGGTTATATTCTCCCTCACACACATACACACGCACACAGTGTTGTATATATGTGTTGTGAGACTCTGGTCAAGATTCCCCACAAGATACGCGTCTTTTATTACGTTACGAGGCCTCACAAACTTGTTTTAAAGGAAATGCACCACGTGAAAATCCCATTCAATACTTTTTACCGTCTGTCAGGTTGATCATTAAATGGTTTATTTATATACTACACTGTACGTATTATGTTGAACCAACTTCCGGTCAGTGAAATGCACAAATGCAGTATTGATTGAAAAACTTCTGTATACGTCAATAGGCCAGAACAAAATCAGGAGTAAGTAGGCAAAAATTTACAATTTATAATACATACAATACAAAGTCAAACATAATTACATATATAGTATATACTAGCTTGCTGCTTGCAATAAGGGTTATTTTTTTGTCTCTAGTTGGTTATTTAGAAACTATTCTTCTCAGTTGCATTTGTTTGTGCAAAAAGAAACTGGCGCGTTCATAAATACATTAAAGTTAGAAATAGACGGATACATGTATAGTATATCTATATATGTATGTATCTGTAGGAAGGTCTTGTTTGTTCCTGCTTGCTGAATGCAAACATACGTGCCACGGGGTACACACTGTACTGTATTGCACAATATTGTACCGGCTATATTTTGGTACAGAGCGCTCGCTACTATGCTGCATTGTTTACATATTTTGCTAGAGATTTTGTATAATGTAATTACATACACAAAGCCCCGCTGCATTAAACATCAATTAGATTTTAAACCAACGGATTTGAGATTCTTTCATAATTATGTCCTTATCTACATTCGGTGTTTATGAACAAACTTGATAATAGGGTCGGTCGGTGGCTGGTATTTGTAGGGTGTAGAATTTAACACTGTCCTATATTGTACACACCGGCATGCACATTGTATATATTATGCATTAACACACAGCATTATGATGATCAAAAATTAAATAATATTCTTTGCGCAGTATATTCTCTTATAATGTTAATTCAAAAATACGCAACGCAAATTACTGACAGATCATTTCTACTAGCAGGTCTGATATTCATTCTAGCTTGAAGAAAATTAATCTCAGCTCGAAGTGACGAAATCCAGAGTCTTTGTGCAGTTCTTTTATAAAATGCTCTCAGTATGCAGATCTCGCATAGTAAAACTGAATCAAGCCAATTTATCCAACTTGAATTACAATTTTTGAATTAGACTTAAACTTTGTACTATTTATATGGACAGTTTTTCATTACCTTCTATGTGTATGTGTGTGTGAATGTGTAGGAAGATATTAAAATTTAGTACTAAAAAAACTAAAAACAAAGGAGAGCTCGCGTCAGTAACATTGTTCTTGGGAAAAACTTTATATTGGCCATCATAATTTCGGCATGGTTTTTAGTTTGTTTTTCAAACGAAAAGTACTTGAACGGTAAGTTTAATTGTTCACTAAAGGAGTATAAAACTAAGTTTAGGATTAAATAATAATTAAGGTTACTACTTTGTTTTTCTACTTGTTTGCAAGACTAACTCTTAACGCTTAAAGTTCTCGGTGCATTTTGCTTTCACATGCAAGAATTTTGTAAATAAAACTTAAAGTAAAACGATGTTTGTTAGTTAGTGGTATGACTGACAAGTCCTAAACTGGCTTCAGACCGAGTTTATACTCTGTTCATCAGACAATGATGAATAATTTCCATCAGCAATCATATTGAAAGTGAAACGTTGATGCTAATATAAATAATTAGCTAGAAGCTAGAGATCCATCCGGACCCATGTCGGTATCAATTTGCATTTCTAATTGCCAATAACCAAAATGAACTGACCTTCTTCTACATGGTAAACATCCAATGTGTCGGCGAGTCCTTTTGCCCGAAATCGACAGATCCTGGTTGTGAATTTATCGGCAGACGGATCTCGCATCGTTCGCACGCGAACAACTAACACAAGAACGGGATACAACACGCACAGTATCGGACAATTCTGTTCCTTGCTTTGTTATACAATCCCAATGGGTATTCGCTTAGTTATCGATTTCCCAGAAGACTGAAAAATAATTTAACGATCAGATCGATCGGCGATACTGGGGACGGCCACTAAAGGGATGTTGGAATGAGCCGAGAGCGTTGTGTGTGTGTGGACCAGTCATAAAATATTTGGATTTCTGTGTCATCAAAACCCTTCTGTTCTACAGGCTAACATTATACTACTTTGTTACGACTTTGTACACTTGCAAGCGGGGTAGGTTCCTCCCTCACCACCACCCCCTGACACTCCGTTACACGTGCTGTGAATATACATTGCTGTTTGATTTATCGAGAATGTTTATTATATTCCGAGATACGCGTACAGTGTGTGAGTGTATGTATTACTGTTGGTAAATCACTGTTTTTTATCTTCTACTTTTTGTGAATCTATTTTTAGAAATTATTAAAACCCGTTATTCACTTGGCATGACGAAAAGCGCACGTGCAGTTGAAGGGCCTGCGGGCAAAATAAATTTCTATGAAACAGAAACGAATGAATGATAGTCCAGTTATGACTTTGCAATAATTCAAAATCCCAGTGCAAGTGTGTTAGTTATACATACATGGAGTAGGTGTAGGTAGTGAAAATCAGTAAGAGTTTCAAGTGTAAAACATACATACATGTATGAATAGATGGATGCATACATACATACATACTGAGCTAGTGTAACCCCGGTAAAGGCAATATCCTGCGTTACACTGGACACTATCAGATACAGTCTTTGACGTCTGAATACATGCAACACTGACTTGCTGAAATATAGATTTCACATATCCCCCGTCACTCTGCGAACAATGAAAATATAAGTGAACTTGTTGTATTGTCCTGCCGTGAAATATGACGGGAGAAGAAAAATAACATTCTAATCCTGTTTGAACATGTAGTTAACATACATATGCGGATACACAGGCACTACTGGTACAGGCATTTAGTTTATTACAAATGCATAAATGTAGATTCTGAACATATTGATATAAACGTGGTTATAGAATAATTAGTTGCAATGCATTAATCAATTAATAGAGAGGACGATTATTAAATTGATAATACCTGTGTATATGCAAATATCAACGTACGTACTGGCCAAGGACATTATATATGCGGATCCGTCGATAATGTAGAAGACAAATATGATAGCTGGCAAATTAGTATGATATATAATGGTTATTTGTCTTTTCAATTCCAATTAATGTTTATTCGGGTTATAATTAATGTGGCATGAACGTTCACGTAGAGTTTAAAATTACACTGAGATTGTATTGCGGTCAGTGTCCACTAGTTATCTCCATATTCTATATAATTGATTAATCATTGAATATGTATGTGTATCAGATGAATTGTTGTAGATTATTGTCACTGTAATATCATTGTATATTAACGCAATTCCTCTGTAACTCAACACATGATCAGCTTTTGCGCTGACCACACTGTATTTTGTACACCAATGTACGCTTTCTTATATTATAAAGCTCTGTGGCTGGCAAGATACACAAAAAGAATCAAAAACAGTGTTTAAATTTTGAGGATGACAGCAGGTTTATTAAAAATTTCCAACAGTCGTTGGAAAAACTGCAATAAAAGCAGAAAGCTGCAGGTAATTTTAATTCTGTGTAAGTAATATTGCCGCGATAATAAAAACGGCAACACGTAAAGTGGTCTAGCTAGCACATTCAACCCTGGTCTCCGAACATTGGCGAACCTTGCCGAAGTGAACGGGGAACCGTTAGGGTTTGGAATATGTAACATACATATATATATAGCACACCAAATATTGCATGTGTAATCTATGCGGGAGATATTTCATATATAACACACTATAGCTACTGCGCTGGTGTTCAACACGTGTTGTTCAAATGTAACACAGAATTTACCGAAAAAAAATCGTTCGCTTTCAAGTAAAAAACTGCACACACACACATACGGAGAGAGTTATATTAATACTCCGTCCGGCAACCATGTGTGCAAATGTAGATTACAGTTAGCAAACGTTGCGGATTTTGGCGGGAGACACGAGTAGCTGTTTGAAATAAAATAAGAATTAAATGTTATTAATAACAACAGATGATAAGTATATGGCTATTTATTATGTGAGATAACGTGCGTTAACATATGGCTGTATTTAACTGGTTTGATGGATTCACGCCATGGCTGCAATATTGTAGAGATATAATAAAGTTTAAAGATCGACATTTTAATGAATACTTTTAATTTTAATAACGGACATTTCGAAAGAAAATTAAAATAATACTGTTTTGAGAGTATAAATGTCAAAATGCTCGTTTTGGTTAAAAGTTAACTAACGTAGAATGTTATTAGCAATAAGAATGCAAGAAGCATCTGATGAATCCATAATTCAATGGGTAATTCAGAATTACTAACTTTGACGTGTTGAAACACGAGTAGCTGAATGAATGAATTGTGTTCTAACATGCGATCTCTCTTGGATCATTGTAATTTAGAAACGTTCTTACATATCGTCAAGCAGTTTGTGTTTTATTTGAAAACATAATTACCCAGCAACCGTTCTTTTTTTATGA
>JAGJTL010000057.1:2418592-2439132 GCA_022063505.1 Calosoma granatense
CATTGTAATTTAGAAACGTTCTTACATATCAGTTTGTGTTTTATTTGAAAACATAATTACCCAGCAACCGTCCTTTTTTTATGAAGCAGTGATTTTTTTATAGTATTTTCGTTGCTCGAATCTCGGTTCGGGTGGAGGAGGCTTAGAAAGTACGTAGTTATCACAGTAACACAAAGAGATACAGGTCTTTGTTAGCATTTTTTCCCGCACTGTCTATACGTTAACAGAGATAAAAACTACAGAAATTTACGAGGTAACTTTGGGATTTGCATGAAATGAGTGCGATATAACATTTTAATGGTAGGGAGTCAACAGTTAATCTCTTGGTCGACTCCCACACCGAAGTCGAAGACGTGACGCACCACCCTAATCCATCCACCCACCCCACTCTACTCTATAGTACCCGACTTAGGATCATTAACAGAACTTATTCACCACCGCAATTCGCCGGATTGACAAACGGCATTTGCGCGAGAAATTTATCGCTAGCTTTAATGTTTGTTTAACGGGCACAAAATTCACGAGTCTGTCTCAGCAGTTAGATTCCTCTATACCTACTACCATTATAACTATACCACTACCACCCATGCGCCAAGCACAAAAAGATACACACACACACACATATTAAAGATAAATAGAAATTCGTGACACATTCGCTAGTACGCGCACTGTGTGTATGTACCGGTATTTTGTATATATATTTGTGTAGCTACGTGGGAGATATGTATGTTATGCGCATTATCACATTTGGCAACACTGCTAATCCTGTAAATGGCGAAGGGAAATGCTTATGGCATGCGTAAATTTCAGACACTTTTTCTCGCTAAAACACGTGCAAAAATAATATAAAAACGCCCGGCTGTCACCTGCGTTTGTTTATATAAACACATACGTGGGTCGTTGGCAAAAATCTGGTAAAATAAACGCTGGATATTGTGTATTTTTTTTTGTTGTTGTCAAAAATAAATAAAATAAACCATAACCCGTGTATTTTCTATCCGTAACATAAATATATACACACGGGTATTATATATATTTTTATTCGAATAACAGACAACAAAACGAGCCAATTAAAATTTGTGACTTGTATAACACAATAAAAATATGATTCATTACAGTCATTGTGGTATTGAATTATAAAATAAAACTTCTAGAAAGTAACATAATATATATTGTATATGTTTCTTGTGTTGTTGAGGAAAATAATTCCGTATTTAGAATCACGTCAGCAAATCCTTGTTGTGCGATTTGAGAAATTGCTGAACCTGAAGAGCATATAATGCATGTATGTTATA
The DNA here is from genome assembly GCA_022063505.1 of Calosoma granatense. NCBI lineage: Eukaryota > Metazoa > Arthropoda > Insecta > Coleoptera > Carabidae > Calosoma > Calosoma granatense. The sequence continues at coordinate 2,419,888 of JAGJTL010000057.1, forward strand.
GAGAAGCGGATTCGTATGACTGATTCTACAATATCTTATACTCTTTTTATTAGAATGTGATGCGAGCAGTGGAATCCAACCACCAACATATGTGCACCAGTCCGCACACATAGAGACAGGGTCACTTATACAAGACAGATAAAATATATATTATTTTTCATCAATTTGTGCCTATACAGATTCATGTTCTTACATAAACAAAACGCAAACAAGAGTGTTTACAAGATACAAAATAAAATATTAACTTAGAGAAATATTCGCCGCATATTATATTGAACACGTAATTATACATTAATATCATTATTTTCATTTACTAATGAAGTCATACACATATAAAATATACAAATAGAAAAATTGTTAATTTTAACAAGTAACAATACCGTGTTAAAAGCACACACATACAAATGTAACCACATTAAATTTTAATACTTGGTAATCCTTGAAAAAAAAATCTCGGCGCCGTGTTCCCAGGCTGTAACAAAAGTTAATTACCATGTTGTTACCTGTTCATATACAATTTGTGCCACTAATGTGCTCGTTTAATAATAAAAATAGATTTTTTTCTATGAAATGAAGTCATGTTGTAAACACATGACAACGGGCAACAGCTGCAATGCGCTGCTGCAACACAGTGTTGCACAGTTGTGCAAGTATATGCGTGAAACACAACAATTACTTTAAATAATAATGTACAATATACTGGCGAGTCATTGTACATGTATAAACGCGTGTATGAGTGTGCGTATTTTGTATAAAAAAACTACAGTAACAGCAGCATAAGTTATGAAATGAACCACAAGAGATAATATACCCAGACGTATTGTTAAATTGGTGCTATTATGGAAACAATGCATGTTGGCATTATAATGGAATAACACAAATGCATATACACGAATTACACGGGCTTACGTTGAATTGTAGGGTTTGAAACTGGCGCGCGCGATTTGAGGTTATGGTGCGTTGCACTATGTACGTATATATGCATACAGTATATTAAGAGCGGGTACACACGAGGTGCACCTGTTACGACCAGTGCATAAGTACTGTAATTACACAACCGTAGTATTATTCCCGGGAATATATCTGAAGTGATACAGGTTTCCACGAAACTTTTCTCCTTACGTTTCATTTGTAGTGATGTGTAGAGTAACTCATAATTACTCATGATATTCTATATACTTGAAATGGTTTAAACACATATTGCATAAGGGTTATAGTAACAATTCTACGAACGCAAAGATGAGAATCACTGAATTGTTATGTGAATGGTATGTAGGAATTTTTCATTTTCCCTGTACGATACTAGGAAATGCAGTGAGACGTGTGAAAATATTTTAAATTCATATTTGAAACTGAACCACACCAGACGTACATATATTATAGAAATCAATTGTGACTCGAATGCAGTTTAGAATCTCTGTCAAGAGACCAATATTAACGTTGCGACGAGCTATTGCGATAACACGAACGAGTGAACACGCGCGCACGCGCGCGTGTTCTATTTTCATATTGTGCTGCTGTTTTATTATGGCCGGTTTAAATAATAAATGCGCTTACTACGGCTGGTAAAGCTGTTGTTTTAAGGAAAGAGCTACTTACAAAATCAAATAAGCATTTCTTTTACTTTTTTTTCAACAAAACAAAACGCCCCGGAGCAACAGTAGTAAAATCCTCGGCCATTTTTGCAAGCAAACGAAATAAAAAAATAATACAGACACTGGGCGAACGAGAGTTTCCAAAAGGAAGGTAAGAATGCAATTACGAAACTTGATATACTCAAAGTTGTTTTACCGTACGATTTAAACTTTACGATAACATAATAAAATAATAAATTACTAACCACTGTCAGAACACGCTTTTAAATATATTTCACCAACGCTTGCAGATAAAGTTTTATACTTTGGCCGGAAAATATCGAAGTTTCTGGATTAAAACTACGTTTTTATATGTACAATAAACACGGCCTTAATGTAAAAGTTAACATACAGATGCAGAGAATGAATTCTGATTATTTTTTTTTTACCAATGTAATATTTTATATGAAAAGTAAACAGTTTTCATTTGAAAAAGGAAATTGATGAATATGCTACTTCAGTCTGTTATTATTGGAAGTGAAATTCAATTTTCATGAAAAAATTGTCATAAAAGTAATTATATTTTTAATTACATTTTATCTTTTTTATTGCAACAGTTTCAATTTACGTTTAGAAATCTGTGCAGCAGGAATAACAAGGGCAGGAATTATATTCAGGCAACCAGCAATACTGTTGTGTAGTGCGGGTGGTATATATTAGTTCTAATATATATTTTACTATAATTAATATAGTCAAATATTTTATATTAAATTATTAAAATATACATTTTATGTAAATGTTCTATAACAAATATTTAATTAATATTAAATTGATTAACGTGCAAATTTAATTTAGTTGTAGTATATACTTTCATGAAATGTTATCTATATAGATACATACAAACATACAGGTACTTCCAATCAAATATTAATCTAGTATATGTGCATATGAACCAGTACACACACACGTACATTTTAAAATTAATTTTTTGTAATTCGTTGTTGCATTGAGTTACGCATAACGTTATAACATATTTGATATATTTCAGTGTGATATAAAATCATGTACATATCTCTCTGTCTCTGTTTGTCTTGAATAATTTTTCATAACCAATAACGTCCATCATTGGGAAATTTAACATATAAATCCCGTCCGTCACGCTATCAGTGGTGGTACTGGGCGTAGATTTATATAAAAGATCACTTTTTTCCGAACGTTTAATTAAACTCAGTCCACAAACAATGTGCATCGAAATCCGATGTAAATATATTAGGTTGCAAACGTTGCATTGTGCAAATTTGTATTTGAAATGTTTGCTAGTATGTTCCAACCGAACTAGTTCCGGCATTACCATTCAAATATAGCTACGGTCTCCCACCATTGTGAATATTGCAATAGTTGTTTATGAGAATACATGTCTCTCTCCTTCTCTCTCTCACTCTCTATCTCTCTCTCTCTCTCTCTCTGTGTACCTCTGTATGTGCGTAACTAACCCTCCCCGTGTAACTACGGTTCAGTTACCACTCACACACGGTCACGCGCACCGGTTGCACTGGTTGCATGTGCATGACACCATAGTGTGATACATTACCACAAAACTCTACCCATATTTTACCCTCGATACCAATGATCAGTTATAACCAGTACCTATTAACCTGTCTATTATCATCTATACATTCCTACAATCATCATACAGTGCTAGACAGTCTAGAATTCTATAATCTTGGAGCAGATAGAACATTTCTAAGCGGCATGATGGAAATAATAATTTCAGTATTAGATTTGCAAATCTAGTACTGACGACCTAACCTGAACCAGTTCCCAAGGAGAGTCGTTAAGGAAGCCTCCTGAAGTCCTCGCTCTCGTTGTCCGTATTCCATTACAGAATAAATCCAAATAACCCTCGCAAACACAAATCATTGTTCACTTTTCTTTCTCCCAACTTTTATTCGAGTAGGTCGTGTAAACATACCTCTGTACACGCACAGGACACAGCGATAAAAATGCGAGGAAAACATATAATTCAAGTTGGAGCCTGCTTTCCCAAACTCATACCCTTTTGCTCTGTATGTGAATTAATCATTGCACCCAACTGTATAATACAAATGACTATTTTATATTTTATTCTCGCATACTGCAGTAGCATTCCTGTACTCGCCACATACACACACAAACCTGCTGAGTCAGATATGCATAGAATTTTGTACTTACTCATTGTTCACATATTTGTAGATGTTTTTTTTTTCATTTATAAAAAGATATACCAACGTACCAGGTATTACGGCAGAGAGAAATATTATATGCATATAGTTTGAATCACGTTGAATGCAGGGGATGGTAACAGTGTTTTCATGTTTCTCATGAAAGTCATTTTGTCTGAAACTTTCGCAAAGATTTCATTTTATAAACCACAATTAATCTTGATTTATTAAAAGATGCGAAGTTAAGGCGGAACTTGGAAAATGATCTGGAACGTGTTGTGAAGTTTTCCATAGCGCACTGCGACATGGCTCCACAGAACTCTCCACATATCCAGCAGAAGCAAACTAGACACAAGGGCACATATACCGCGGGCACAACAACAGCTAAATCAATAATAGCCACATGTAAATAACTAAAATACTAACTCGTATTTTATTAATGTGCATTAATGTTCAGAGTAGAATTAAAATTTGTGCTGCCAATAAGCTTTATAAAATATCGTTCAACTATAATTTTATTCGAAAAATCGACAACAGCCGCGACACATGCTACAGTATGGATTATGAACGGTGTTTGAATAAATTAGGGGGATTTTACCGGGCCATGTTGGTACGAATAATGTTACATTGTTGAATATAAAACTAAACTGAAATTTACCAACACACACCCACACACACACATGTCTGTTTAACATATGTATGTATACTCGTATAATTTTACGAACAACTGTAATGTGACTAGGTTTATTTTAAAATGTACACATTTTACACAAACTGCCCGTAGTAGTTGTTCTTTCCAACGCACAAAATATTCTCATTTTTCCTAGAAAATATTTTCCTCTATGTTTTTCCAGCACACACACACACACACCTAAGCTCATATATGTATTTTAATTAACTTCCTCTTTATCTGCTTGCAAGCGAACTTTTCAGCGGTGAAAAAGTACATCAGCACTTCCCGTTTCGCAATAAAAAAAATTCAATAATATTCGTAGCAAAAAACACTTTTATATCTGCAATTTTAATAATTAATACTTTGTACGCAGTTTTTTCTATTCGTGTTTTATATTATAAATCAAGTAATTGTACAATTATAAAATACTCGCCTCAATTAAATTTGTAGAAATTCTAACAATTTGCGCAAAGAATTCGTTGAATTTCAATGACAAGATTTAACAAAGACAAGAAATGTGTGACATCCCAAGTTTTAATATAACGATGGTTAACGGTGTTGGAGTGTTTGGCGTGCCTTTACACATTTTTAACATTTTACTTCGTTCTGTTTCAGTTGTGGTCCAGTCTGCAACGTACGTATGCGGTCAGCAACAGTACTTTCGCATACAGCCACGAGATGTCAAGGTACACGAGGGTGGGGAGGCCATGTTGGAGTGTGAGGTTGGCAACTTGGCCGGTCAAGTACAGTGGACAAAGGATGGATTCGCTCTCGGTAATGCAACCAAGCAACCCCTTCAATAACAAATATTTACTCCCGTATTCTGATACCACCACATCGTTGCTCAAATTCATACGACGCAACATTTTGCTCTCTTAACCAATCAGTCGAGTCAACAAAAGAAAAGTAAACATACCCTCTTTTCTGCTTCATCATTAAATATAAAGTACTACCTTCTTCTGCAAGTTTTCTCTATACCGTTCAATGTGTACACATAAAAGTGTCCAACTCCAACCAGTTGCAACGCGCAATTGCAATCATCAATAACAGACTCGTACAGAGAGTAGTTTCATCAACGAAACATCGTTTACGATACTAAATGGTTTGTTTGATTTTTACGACTATTTAATCTGCCTCGGCACACTCCATATTCAAATGTTATTCATTACGAAATCGAAGAACATCATTTACTCTTTACTCGTGTACGTCTCACTTTGACCTCGAGATTTTACCTCCAAGTACTCACTCTGTTGACTGAATGTAATGAAAATTGCGAATGTAATGAACATTGAAATACATCAGTCGAAATCGTCTCTTTCATTTTAAACTCACTTACTCGGCAAATACGAAATCCGTTTACACTGTATCCTAATGGTGAACACAACGAACGAACGACACTTGATCCAATAAACAGTAAAAAGTACTCTACTACTGATTCTGTTTAACATTCGATTCTTGTCAGTTGACAATTTTCGTTACCGTCAAAGCATGAAATGTTACTTTCTCTCTGTGTACTATTTGCTTATGTCGCTGTATTCATGTATATATATTATCTAGCATCTTCTTCTGTACAGGTTTCAATGCGGTCATACCTGGATTCCCAAGGTATTCTGTTATCGGTAACCGACAACATGGCGTTTTCAATTTACGGATAAGTAACGCATCGTTGGAGGATGATGCTGAATACCAGTGTCAGGTTGGACCGTCACGCTTCAACAAGGCTATAAGGGCCAACGCAAATCTCTCCGTCATCTGTAAGTACCCACTATACACTGTACCATCATCGTCATTCGTATAAAAGCAAACGGGCACCACATTTATAAATTCTACACACGTCCAACGTGTGGAAACGGTGGTGGCCTGGTAAAACATTAGCCTGACGCGTAATTACTCAAGGTATATCCGAGCGTTGAGTTTCGCCCAGACGAGACGAGACGAGACAAGAGACCAGACCAATCAGTTCTCTTCCCCAGTGTTTCAGTTAAAAATAGAACAATGTGCGCAAATAACAATGTGTCGTTCTCTCGTTCTTTTTGTCTTGCTTCTACTAGTAACAGTAACGATTCCCCTTTTGTATGACAGCGTCGCATGAATTATAAACTTAAACTCTACTACGCGAGCTTTACGTCAACATTGGACAGAAAAAATTCATTAGGAAAGCAAGCGTCTTACGTGAAGCGCCCAACAAGGAGCCGCCCGCATTTGATGGACGAAAAAGAGCGCAGTGAAGAAAATTCTTTTGCTTGACAGAGCGGAAAACGGAAAGATATAAAGCGATTAAAATCTCCCATTCGCAAGCAAGAGGGTTAAAAACGACACAACTATAAATTTGCACTAGAACTCACTCTTTTTTGTTTTTATATCGGAGCCACCCCCGCCAATAGACTTTGTTATCATATAAACATGGTAGCGAAAAACGAGTGTAATCTTCTCACAAACATTGACGGCCTTCTGCACATCTCTCTATTCCCCCCCGTTCTCCTTACATTTATTAGTAACGTGTGACGTGTGTCGACCAAGTGTTAAAAAACGAAGGCGTTAAACGCACGCCTCAAACTTTTGATTAAAATGTTTTGTTAACTGTAATTCTTAGCACTGAAATTTTCTGTTTCGCAAACTGTGTCAATTTCTCTCTATTAAACTTTCTTCAATTATATTTACAAAGTTATTTTCTTTGGAGGAAATTCGTTAAAACAAATAATTCAGTTAAATGTTTGATGCCTTTGTTAACTTTTATAAACAAAGCTCGACAACGACCAAGCCTCGTCAGCATCATCAGCATCAGCATCAGCATCGTTGTGAGAAAGAACAAGTATAAGAATAATACAGAGGGGGAGTTTTCTATTCGCGCGTATCTCATCATTCTGCTGGCCCGGGATCCACTTTCTTCAGATGGAAGATAGCGGCCGCACTTCACAAATTTCCGTCCAAGTTTTTTCACAGTCATAAATTGTCTGATAAACATTTAGAACAACTATGCAGAACGCGAGAACTCCATGTTCGGGTTAAAAGCAACTTTGTCTTAGTATACATCTTGTACGCAGAGTTGCACATAAACATCTTGGTAAAGTAGAGAGACCAGTAGCTAGCAGAACTTAATTCTTACAGCACCACTCACTAATGGATTGTACCGGGAACGTGTGTCCCTTCATTTATCCATTTCTCCCTCGGCTGGCCTCTGATCTCGGGCAATTTATCAAAATCAATTTTTTATAACGTTCACCCGATGTACAAGAGTAATGAGGAGTAAATGAATTGGTTTCGGTGGGTCTAGATATAGGACGTGTATGCTAGCAGTAGTATTGCTGGTTCATGTTTGTTTAGGTGGTGCTTGTACAAGCCTGTCTGCCTGCATGCATGTATGTATGGAAGCGACCTCACCGGTACTTGTGAGATCACGTACAGCACATGAATCTCCCCGAATGCGGGCATTAGAAGACACCTGGCGGAGAGAGCGCATGTGACAGATCACCTGAAACACTTGGCCGCGGTGCGCGTTTTCGTCGCTTGCACGCGCGAACTATCATTGTCCGTGTTCGAATGAGCCGTTTGTCCTGTACCTCCCTTGCTACGAACGTAAACTGAATGCAGAAGTACGCTTTTATTTATTGCGATTCCGTAATTTCCGAAACTGAACTCGTGCACCGCTTACTGACTCAAGTAATATACATAAATTGACAGCAAAATCGAAACCCAGATCAGCTGTTGCTCGCACAAAAACAAACAAAAATGATTTTCATTTTCGTATCCTTAAACGTACATGACCATTTCATTCCAGACTCTTTCATATAATCCCGTGGGAATGGAACACAACGTGCTGTATTATTCCAAATTTTTTTTCTCAAGCACCCTGTCGTAAGCTTTCAATTTCGTCACAGTGTATCCATTACACAAGTTCAACAGCCGTTTGAACGTGTCTAGACTAGTACTCGTGTCAACAATAACAACCAGCAGTGACAAAGAAGAGAATATTCTTCACCCACATCACCAACACTACTAATATATGTACCTTTAGTAATACATAATTTCTCACGTGATATAATATATAATTGCACTCATGTCTTAACCGGTTTAATGAGGCTACTCGTGTCAGTCAGCAATGTATAGTTGGGTGGCTGTCTCGTGCTCTACCATATACGTATGTTTGAGTAGCGGTCGCACAGCACATTCATGGGGGCACCAGCATGCCGTATAGAATTTCATTTTCCGTGTTTTAAACGCGACGGGTCGCGGTCTCTCTCGTAAAACACTGCTAATGTGCATGTGCACCGTTTTGAAACCGTAATGTGCTGGTCTGAATTATGCAAAGTTTTACAGTAAATACGTTGGAGCTATTTTCGCCACGCTCTTCAGTTTTAAACAACTTTTACATCCCAAAACTCTCGACATGAAAATATACGCCACGTCGGACCGCCAACTCAGTTCACTGTTTCACGGTGTGACCAGCCGCCAAACGCCCCACCCTTCCGTCACTCTAACAGAAAAAAACTAAAGTAATATACGTTTTAAAGCGTCCGAGAAATAAACGGAATTTATCATTTTAGATCTGGCCATAAAATACGCTTTCCGGAAGGTGCGAAAGATGGCTGCATATGGGCACCACTTTAGTTTATGTCAGCCTGAGGAATAAGCTCAATTATTTACAAAACGTACAGGTTTTTCCACGACTAGACTGTTATAGTGATAGTTCCAGATTCATCATTGTATGAAACAGGGTATCCCTGTTATCCAGTAACATATTTTCACAAGCAACTTTTTGAGAAGTTTACTGGCTTTCAGTATAATTCCAAAAATTATATTCTCCAGTCTTTCAGAAACTTTTATTGAATTGCCGAACCCGTAATCCTTTCTGTAATAAAATGTGTATCCCCATCGTAATAATTACGAAATGTAACCGTTCGAGAAAAAAGAAACGCTGACTCAGCGTCTGTAGCCAATGCCGATGTCCACACTGGATTCTGTTCTATGGCAAAGGAAAATGATTTCTTTTTAATTTTCTTACGGATCGTAGTGAAACAATGGTGTCGGGCGGACCCTGAACCTTGGATACTTCATGTTTAATAAAACCGAGACGCGCGAAGTGCACTTCAAAAGACTCGGAGGTTCGCAATTAAAAATTCAAACGCGTATTTGCAGAATTAATTATTTCTTCGCCGCGACGGCGCTAGAGTTCTGCTGAATGCATCGCGGAAGCTGTGTGTGTGAACGAACGAACGGTTGGAAGAATCTGGAGAGCGTTGCACGTTCTCGGATTATGGTTAGCAAAGAGCGCACGAAACAGATGATGCATTGAATAGATTCGAATAAATCGGATCCAGAGAGAGAGAGAGAGTGGAATCGCTGGGGAGATATGGGCGAAACTTGATCCCTCTAAGGAAGTCGCTTCAGCGGCGTCGAAATATTTCGCCTTTTTCTCTTTGACGGGATTAAAAAGTTTAGTTATATAGCTGTAGATTTAACCTCGGTATACATCGCGCTTCAATCATCTCTCGATACGCTTAACTGCATTGCTGTAACCGCCCGTATACTGAAGTTAATCCCGTTACACACTGGCAAAGTATACGTACCATGAGAGCTATGATGTGTATATATTGTATCTGACATTAAACTATTTAAATATTCAGTTATAGTACAGCCATAGCAATACTCTGAATAATATTAAACAATTTGAAACTCTACATGAAGGGAGATTCTAGTACACAGAGTGCGTGTACAATATCCAAAATATTTACACGTTCCAGTGAGTAAAGTAACCCCCTGCTGATTAATATTTATACTGGACAACCAGTGTCCCTCGCCCGCACGGACGGCACTGCTGTTTGTGTGTGCTCCAATGCCTACGCGAATGCTCGTGTTCAGGAATAGGGGTGTGTTGGTCTCTTCACAAACATAAAATTTGTAATTCCGCGTGTAACATAACACCGAAAGGTTCTCGGCTATCATCCTTGAATGTTTTCAATTCTCGATTCGGTGAAATTTATTCGCTACCGGTGACAACATGCTCTAATATTGTTTGAATATACTTCCACGTCAACACTTTATTAGGACACGTGCGAACGAACAAGTTTTCTCGATGTTTTTACGATTCATCATTAAATATTAAACTGTTGTTTGTGAACATATTTGCAATTAGGTCCGACCTGCAAACACTGATTTTATCGCAACGAACTCCCCTGTCACTGGCACTGTCCAATGATCAACGCGGCATGCATAAAATCTAACGAACAAAAACGTTTTGTTCCAGTTGAATAACTGCGACAACGCTTCCCCCCATATTAGCTTGCAGTAAACACTAAAAAAATCACATTACTGCATTCTAGCAGCAGGAATTAATACCGACAGTTAAACTCTACACCCAAGGGAATACTCTGACCTTTTGTCAGTAGACAGTCTCGTTTTTTTTTCTATCGGTAACATGTTCAATCACGTTGTGGTCGCTTCCGCTGATGATATAAATCCTGTTTACTTTATTTTCATTTGATGTTTCCCAGGTCCTTTTTAATCTGAAATATAGCAGACAGCAGTGCCGGGCTGGCGGTGCGACCTCGTTAGGTATCGTTAGCAACAACCAGTTCGGGGAACATTGCGGTATGTGACGGGCAATTCCGATGCCGGAGCCGACGACCACAGACGCATTGCGTCGCACCATCCGCTTCCACGGATCGCAATAAGCGAAATACACCAAATAAAAATGGATTTTGTTTACCATGTTTCCGTGTTAGCCGTACCGAAAGAATGTGAGCACCGTAGCATCATGCTGCTACTGTCGGTGACAAGTAATTTTATTTACTTAAATCCACGGATGAAAATCCAGGCAGGCTGCATCATTTGGCTGGGAGCCAGCAGATGCTTTGACCGGAGTTCGCACACGTTTCCGGGCCACCTCAGATACCGGAACTTCAAGATGAAAACCGGGACAAACGTTCGGACTGTCCCGCGCTCGTCTCCGTTCCTTACTCTATTACCGCAACTAATATACTGGTGCGGTACGATTTGAAATTTCCAACACGTACCTTAGGCAACGACAGTGTTAGTAGTAGTGGTGTGGTGTGGTACTTACTGGTTTATGCTGTATCGGCAGAAGCACCAGAAAGATAAATATTTGCTCAAAATAGAACGGCACAGCGAACTTTCAGCTTCGATCTACGGCTTTATACAAACCACCCACGAACTTTCATTCGCCGAAGACGGAGAGGAATACACTCTCACCACTTCACAATGTTAATGAACCAGGGATTAAATTTCTTCTTTCTCTCCACAAAGTTGTTTTACTATATAAAATCATTATAAAACTATATAACGGTACAAGTTCTCAAAAACGTTGCGATCTACTTAATTAGAAAGACGTCCCTTAATAAAACAAAGGCTTGCATTGATTTTAATACCCTTTTGAAATTAATAATGCAATACGTTCATTTATTTTGTTTGTTTTACAGCACCTCCATCGTCTCTGGAAATAGTGGACCACCCTGCAAGTTCTAAGATAGAAATCAAAGAGAACCAAGAACTCCGGTTGGAATGTCATGTTAGGAATTCAAAGCCTGCTGCCAAAGTTGTGTGGTACCGTGGCAACGTGGAGTTGAATATTGGTAAGTATACAATAGTGTGTATATTCATTCGTGTAGCCAGGAGGTTGCTAATGATATACATTCTACAGACAAACGTGAAGATCAGGTGAAAGAAGTGGCCGGCAGCATGCGGAAAGCTAAAAGGTATGACGTATGGTCTCGGATTACGCTGAAACCTACGGCGGAAGACGACTACGCAGACTATACTTGTGAAGCGAGACACGAGGCATTACCGGCGGATATGCCCATGAGAACCACTGTACAACTTAGCGTGCTGTGTAAGTTATTAATTATTTACCGCATACGTAACAAGTTTACTCTATTAGTTTGGTCAGCGAGTAGCACAAGAGTCACCTAGTGAATTTCAAATGCTGTTTTCAACTCGTCCCTTCACGCTAAAAAGAAAAACTAAACAAGTTTGTTTAGTAACTGTGTAGTGTTAGTGTTCTTTTTAAGTTTCACATTGTGTTGCCTGTCAGTTGTTGAAATATTAACATGGCCGCGAGTAAATGTGATATGTTGCCCAACATAGTTTAATCATCGCCGGACGTTGGCTGTCATTATCAATGAATTTTGTGTACACAGATCCCCCGGGGCAACCATACATCGAGGGCTACACGGAGGGTGAAACGATCCGTAGAGGTCAAACGGTAGAGTTAATTTGTAGAAGCCGGGGTGGTAATCCGCCCGCGCAGTTAATCTGGTACAAAAATGGCGAGCAAATACGCATGGCTTACCGGACTGCTGGCCGCGTATCGGAGAATGTGTACACGTTCACAGCTGATGCAAGCGATAATAAAGCACGGTACAAATGCGAAGCCAGTAATATTATGTCAACGAAACCATTGAAGACAGAAATTGACTTGTCCGTACTGTGTAAGTATACAGACGCGAATATAATATCCGTGTGCTGCTGTACGACTGTATGCAGTGGGATGGTAAGTAATTTCTTCATTTCCTTGTAGTTTCTCCGGCGCATGTAACAATATCGGGCCCCACTGAAGCCAGAGTGGGCGATCCCGTGCCCCTTACATGTTCCACTGCAAACAGCAATCCCCCGGCGGAAATAAAATGGATGGTAGCAGGCAAACAAATGCGAAACGCCACATCAAGAACAGTTGTGTCACCCGAAGGTGGATGGATCACTACATCCAATATTACAGCAATCGTGGAGCCGAATAGAAGATCTCTCGTTGTTATTTGTCACGGTTTAAACATGCAATTAACAGAGAATGTTGTTAGCACGCACACCATCAACGTACTTTGTGAGTTTCAATTGAAAACAGGCGCTTTTGTAACGAGATTTCAATGCGATTTATTTGCACAGATCCTCCAGGAGCTCCCATTATTCATGGTTACATGGAAGGTACAAGTGTCGCAGCTGGTACCATACAGAAAATGTCCTGCGTCTCATCCGGTGGTAATCCACTCGCCACACTCACCTGGTACAAGAACGACAAGAAAATAAACTCAGTGGTGAAGACCACAGAGAAATCAGTCTCAGCCGAGATTACAATACTGACCAATGTGACAGACAACGATGCGAGATATCGTTGCGAGGCGGCTAATTCGGCAACAGAAATTCCTCTCTTTGAAACTGTTACAATGAGTGTTCAATGTAAGTTTTACCCTGCGGAGTTGTAGTTGAACAAGGTTGTGAACATTTTGTTACTATTTCAGTTGCACCGGATCACGTGAAAATTCGACGAGAACCAGCGGAATTCAAGCCGAATGAACTGGCAACGTTAACTTGTGACTCTAGTTCAAGTAATCCACCGGCACGAGTGTCATGGTGGCGAGAGGGAATTCCTGTGCAAGGCTTGTTTAACACCACCAAGCCGGGATTACACGGGGGCAAGATATCAACGATTGAATTGAAACTGAACATAACTGAAGAATTAAATGGCATCGTGTACACGTGTCAGGCAACCAATGAGGCTTTACAAAGAAGTGTCCATGATGCGATTACACTGCAAGTATTGTGTAAGTGAATTGGAACTTAAATTGATTACTTAACTGTAACACCAATCCCCGCCGGCACTCGGGGGGATGCTCCAATTTGCCCGTAGCACTATACAAATTAATCAGCATGTACCCCTTAGTTCCATTACATTAAGCACAAGCAACACAATTACCCAAACAGCGATTATATAGCAAATCAGTTAACATGTACATTCAATAATTATTACCAATATTCCTATATGACGTGCCATAATATGCAGATAATTGTACCGTGAGAATTTTAAAACAATTTTGTTTTGCACAGATAAACCCGTTTTTGAACAAATGGCCGAATTAACCATTGGAATAGAAAACGAACCATTAGTTATATCATTAAAAGCTGATGGTAATCCACCCAATATTGCATACACGTGGATCAAAGATGGCTTGCCAATTACACAGTCTTCATCAAGCACTATACAAGACAGAATAATATCGGACGGACCAATTTTGAATATAACGAAACTAAGCAGACACGATGCTGGTACATACTCGTGTGAAGCATTGAATTCTCAAGGCAGTACCATGATCAGCATTAATATCAGCGTAGAATGTAAGTTAAAGAACTTAAAAATATCATTTTATACATGACTAAACATTTTATATTTCCTCAGATCCTGCAACGATTAAATCTGTTAGCCAAAATGTTATTGTAAACCCATCGGAAGATGCGACTTTATCGTGTACTGCTGAAGGCAATCCACTGAATGATGATACGATTACTTGGCGACGAGAAAACTATCCAGATTTCGATATTAAAACAATGATAACTTATGACAAGAATGGCACTTCGTATCTTCGAATCGGCAGCGTGACAAGAGAAGATTTGGGGAATTTCCAGTGCGTTGTCAATAACGGAATTGGAAATCAGACAGTTCGAGAAGTTTTATTGATTGTCAAACGTAAGTATGAACAACAATATTCTGTGTTATTCGTATATAATTGGACGAATATTTTATTTAATTCCTTGTGTTTTTTACAGATAAACCCGAGTTAGAAATCACTCCAGGTTTAACTAAGTTTGCCAGTGATGCTGGCGATAGTGGACGCTTAGTTTGCAGAAGCAAGGCGTCGCCGTTAGCAAGATACACTTGGTCAAGAAATGGATCACCAATAATTGCTAATAGTACTGGCAAATATTATACATCTTATAGACAGGTATACGCAGTGTATTTTATAATAATTTAATACAGAATCCTATAACTCTGTATTATTTATTTAGTTGGACGCATTGACTTCGGAATCTACACTTGTGATCACACATGTCTCATCTTCTGATTACGGAAATTACGAGTGTGTAGCACGAAATGAACTAGGATTCTCTACTACATCCCCAAGGTTGGAGGTAACTTCAGCTCCAGATGCTCCAGATCATCTTACAGTATGGAACGTTACTCATGAATCTGTGACATTGACTTGGATTCCCGGATTTGATGGAGGAATGCGAGCCAATTACAGAATAAGATACAGGTAAATAACACACACACACTATTTTCATTTATACATGTAATGATAGAGATTTTTGTTCACAAGTGTGTCATATTAAAGTAAACAGCAATGTTGATAAGATATTAATATGTTTATATTTTTATAATAGGGAAACTACCGATGAAGGATACAAATATGTCGATGTTTTACCATACAACTCATCAAGATTTACAGTGAAAGGACTCGATATCGATACAGAATACGTTTTCTCTATTATGGCCATGAACAAATTGGGATCAAGTAAATATTTACCGGATTTAGTAACAGCGAAAACTTCAAGTAAGTCCTTATACATACATCTTATAACTAATCTACATTGTTTTACTTGGCATAGAGGAATAATATATGGCTTTGTTTTAACACTGGTTTATAATGATTGGTATTGGCTTGTGATTTATACTTGATAACAATTCTATGGACACGTGTATATGTATAGTGTACACGCTGTAATTACTAATTATTAACGTTTCTCTTTTTCATGAACAAATCTTCGCTTACTAACAATACACACTCGCACGTACACACTAATATTACGTCAGACAAAGTACCGCCGTCCTTTCACTCGCCCAGCTCGGACGATAAGGGGTACAAAGAGTTCCCTGGTGTGCTGATTATAATTGGCACGATCGTTGGGACCGCACTAATCCTCATGAATGTACTGCTTATTGGTTGCTGCTTGCATAGACGTTCGAAAAAACGTTTGGCAGGTAAACACATTTATTTATACTATTTTTGTTTATTTGTTTTCTGTAGAGTACGGTGGCGAAATACAAAAAATGATACCGGAAGATCTGTTGGAGAAACAGGATTTACCGAAAGTAGTTATTATTAGCGTTTCAGTTATTGGAGTTATTTTGTTACTTATTAATATCGGCCTGGTTGCCGGTTGTATACTGAAAAAACGTGCGAAACGGGTGAAAGGTAATATTTGCTGTTATGATTTACTTCCTTATTTTCTGTACATTTCCCCATTGGTAAATGTAGCCACGTGTGTGTGTGTGTGTGCGGTGGGGAAACTGTGCAGTAATCGAGAATTGTGTTTGTTGTTTTGTAGAGCAAGGAGGACAGAGCAGTAAATCAGCCACAATTGAAATGTACGCGCCGAGCAGTTACAACGATACTGTCACAGGAGAAACATTGTCTTCTGTAAGTGAAAAGAGTGAAACGTATAGTAATGAAGGAAGCAATGCCGACTATGTTGTAAGCACCCTTTTTTTACTAACTCTTACTAATTTACTAAATACTTCACTCTGCCGCTGACCTATGGTAGCTAACCAGTTGTAACTTGTTTTACAGGATGAGGGTAGAAAACAAGCGGCAAGTACATACCTGATGGATCAGCCCGATTATCCAGGCTCGTACTCGATATATCCGGGTTACGAGATGCAGATGCAACCGAATATGGCACACAAGACTCATACACTACCGCACACCCACTCACATTCACATACACTCGAGAGGAATAGAACGCGAGACGATCAGAATCTACAGTACCCCGGAACCATGTCAGGTAAATATAATATTCATGTTTCAGATGTTATGATGCATGTATTAAAATATTCATATCAAGTTTTAAACTGCTAAAACTGTTAAATAATTGTAGAAAAATGCTTAATAATATTCTTCAAAATCTCGAGCAGTAAATTTTTAATGTTTATAAGTGTAATCACAATTCCATTCTGTCACTAATAATATAATGCTTTGCATGTCCTGTGAATGCATGTTTGCTGTTGTTTTTTACTAACAACTATTTAACACTTCTAGGTTTACCGCTATTGCTATTTTAAAACAACGAAAGTTTAAATCAGTGTTGTATTTTCCAGCTAAATCGTCGTACATTAGTGCTCCATCGCCTGCGCCCCCGGCTGACGGTTCATACTATAACATGTCGGACAGGTACTTGTCTTATCCTCCGCCGTTAGATTATCAGACGCACCCACCGGTACCTGCTCATCCGCATCACGCACACCAGCATGCACCCTCGCCACCGCCACTCCCCGCCAACGGGTCCCTGTTGCGACACCAGCGTGGCGTCGTCGTACCACCGGATGTGCTGCACAACACCAGCCAGAACCAGCAGATTCTCCAGGCACAGACGTTAGCGCAAAAACGAGAGATGAGCACCTTCGGCAACGGTTACGGTGTCAATGAGCAAGAAGGACATTTGGTATAAACTTACACCGACATCACCGGCGACAAGTGAATAAAACATTGAGTGATGCAATTGTCAAACGTTGAACAGTGAAACGAAGTACAGTGACTGATATTTGTTGAGTGTTTTCTTTGTGCGTCCGTACCAGCAACTAACGTTGTGGATATATATACCTACACTATGTGACTTTTAGAGAACTTCCTGTTATAAGTGAGACATCTACGAAGCTTAAACAAAGACTGCTTTTATGTACAGATACTTGCATACTGAAATTCCCAAACATTTAATATATAATAATAATAATATAAAGTAAGAAACATTCTCAATATTCAAAATATTCATGTGATTTTAGGTTAAAATTTTTGTAATTAAATAATATGTAAGTCTGTTGATGATAAAAAAAACTAACTCCGATTGTAATTACGAGAGGGAAATGTGCATTCTTTGGTCTGATGGTAATAATAATAATTATGTTATTAAATATACAGACTATTTATAATACGTGACATTTCCATCAACTATCTACTTATAGATCAGTACGTACTAAAACAATATAGAGTTAGGTTGCTCTCTCACACACACACACTGTCCCCTGCCCCCATCTCTCATTCCCTATACATATTAGCAGAATATCAATCAATCAATCAAAACACTCCCATGCCTGGCATTGATTTTTTTGTTTATATTGTTCTAAAGATACTCATTATCATATAGTTTATGAAATATTTGTTACATTTATCTCAAATATCTTGTGATCTTGTGTACATAAAAATATTTAATACTTCTTAGTTTATATATTATTTTTTTAAATAAAAAGTGGTCATATTTTTTGACCAACAATGTGTATGTAAATTGCTTTTTGTTTATTTGAAAAATTAATATATTTTTGTGTATAAAAAAGGTCAACATTTTTTTTCTTTGTAGAATTCAAAATTTGTTTTAGTTAATTTGTTTCTTATGATTGATGTATTAAAATATATTGCCTTTACTAGTCGATTTGAACAACCAAAGTTACTTTTATATTTTAATCGTCTATGCCTTTGTATAATTTATAATTTGTGTGTATATCTAAGTGTTTTTCTTTATTTTTTTCATTTTGTGCAGAATACCTTAATTTTAGTTATTACTTATATTATTTTGTTTATAATTTTATCGATAATTTTTGTAATTTTTCAATAAAAAAGATTAAACGGTTTATTATTATTTTCTTATTTGACAACTAGACTGTAAATTATTTATGTTATATTGAGTTTAATTATGTAATCGGACAAATAGGGTACACTCCAGCAAATAATTACTAAAGAACCTCGCATTACAGTTTTCATTCCATTTTATTTTTCCTTCCTACGTTCCGAATATTTCTATTGTAGCTAAATATTTATTGAAATCATGCCTTATTTAACGAAATTTACACAATGTAAGTAGTTAGGCAATCAAATTAATAAACATAATTAATGAAAGTGTCGTTACAAAAATATTCGCACGTAAAATCACACAAAACTAATGCGTGATAGTTATGTATGTGTCTGTGTAATTTATTTTGCAGCTGTTGTACTGATAACTGAGACTCAGTATTATTCTGATTCGA
>JAGJTL010000057.1:2452319-2519016 GCA_022063505.1 Calosoma granatense
ATCGTGATTGACGCATCTTGATTAAAAAGAACATTGTACGTAAGTACAGCAGCTAGGTATATAGCTCGAGTAATAATACATAAACTAGTGCGTTACACACGATGCGTACTTTCACTTTTTATCGAATTTACAGATGGCATTCGAGACGTTATCGTA
Source organism: Calosoma granatense (assembly GCA_022063505.1). Classification (NCBI taxonomy): domain Eukaryota; kingdom Metazoa; phylum Arthropoda; class Insecta; order Coleoptera; family Carabidae; genus Calosoma; species Calosoma granatense. The sequence goes on from JAGJTL010000057.1 coordinate 2,452,476, forward strand.
ATAAATCTAACGGATGCTCCACTTCGCATCTCTGCATCTATATTCGCACGCATCACGTATGACGTGGTGTTGCGGCTGACCAGTCATGACACGGTACGACTCATACGTATATTGCGTTTCTTCGTATCATCAGCATCAACGTATTTGGTACGTTGCGTTAAACGGTAAACAGTAAGTTGCTCGTTTAGATTCTATAACAGTACGGAGAATTCACTTTGAGGGAAATTGTTCTCGTCATTTTCTTTAATTAATCGCCGTATATGTACGAGTAATTGTTTTACAATTTATCTTGACAGACATTCAAGTAGTATTGTGTATATTAAAACTCTTGTTATCGTGTGAAGAAGAATTTATCTCTAAATTGTCCAATTGTAAATAATTAACCAGGCAGGGAACATATTTATAAATGTATTTACATGCGAATATCAAAGGCAAATTATTAAAACATTTATTTATTGCAAAGACAGGAATTAGTAGTGTAAGAATATATCTATCATTTATGCACATATTTATACAAGAAAATATTCATAAAAAATTGGATCATATTCTGCAGATATTTAATAATCACATAATGAAATATAGAGGAGAGTCAAATATTGACACGACTTCATATACATAACCGGAGATGCGGGATTCGATTATAATAAGTATGGTAATAACAATTAATATCAGTCAATCAATATTCGATCTAGTAATTAGCTGTTATGTAAGACCGAAGAGTCTTATTGAAAATTTATTACGGCTATTATAGTTAAGACTACTACAAATATGAATTATTGGAACATAACGTTCGTTCTATATATTAATTTTCGTTACCAGCTTCTTCAGATAATAATTGGTGTCAGGGCTGATTGCACCAATGTAGCATCAATTAAAAATATGTATTGTTGATAGATCAAACAACATGTATTTGTGCACGATCATTGCATTTAAAAGGTGTCTAGGCATTTATAGAATATTATACAAACGTCTAATTGGATCTCATCAACAATATCAAAATAGTCATGACTAGATTCAGATAGATATAGAATTTGTAGTTTCAAAATTAGATTGCCAATTAAAATATTCAACTTTTTTATCCTTGTAAGATCTTATAATAGATGTTTCATTTCTCAGTGTTCAAATTTTCTTTATTAATGTTTCCTATATTAAGTGTACACAAATTTTCTTCACACAAATATAAATAATACATGAGAATGTACAAAGAATAACCAGAAATGAATTGCAGTTTAACATAATGATTAACTATCTAATAAGATGGACAAAAGAAATTACCTATTTTGTATAATGCTATCATACAATCTAAATTGTATTTGTTTTCTGAATTAAAATACATATATTTTTTCTTGTACACATTACATTGATATCTTAGAAAGTAAAACTAGAATATTTCAAATGTGGATGAATATTTCTGAATGTATACAAGTACCTATACATACATGTATGTATATATCTACATCATGACTTAACAAGTTTAGTAACCACAATCACGTCTTAATCCGTTAAATCACTGACAACAACCGCAAAATTAACAACCTAATAACACAATAATGAATAAATTAACCACCACGGAAAAAATATCTAAACAAGCATCACTAATTTCTATCATAAAAGAATTTAATTCCATTCGAACATCGATCAATCAACAACGGGGAATTTACCGATGCTACATTACGACGGTTTAAATCTGCCAACGGAGAGCCGTAATAAATCATAATTATCTTACATAATTTTAACAATATTGCGCGCGGCTATTGCGCCACCAGGTATCACTTAGCAAAAATAAAGAAAACTGAAAATATGTAACACGTTAGAAGCGGGAACAGATTGTCTGCTTCGTGAGTGTCTGGTGTTCTTCTGCTAAGCAGTAAATCTCTGCGGGAGACTGGTGTCAGTAACGGACTTGCCACAATCTGCCGAGAAGTGTTTAGAATAGATCGCAATTCTGTACTAGAATAGAAGAATATATCAAACAAGGTTTGCTGTAGCTTTAACAGAACAGTAAACTGAATACGTTTCTTCTTCTATAGTACCGAAAGAGAACAAAGCAATGCTTACTTGCACTGCACTTCTGTTTACAAAGAAAAGAAATGATCTTTAAGTCTATTTTACCACTGATTTTGTTAGAATATCTGCACGGGAATGTGCAGTACATAATTATGTAACTGCAGCAATGAAAGTGTTCTTTATGCAAGTACACTATGTACAGTACTGTCGTATAATGTATTTAAATGTTCAAGTTTCTTCTTCTATAATATAATGCAAATGAAATGGAATACTAAATGATATATGCAAACAGTTGATCTGTTGATCTGATATCGGATCTTGAATTTATTTGTAGCAATAAATATAAATATTAACACGCTGTATATATTGTTTATATTGATGTATAAATTATAACCTGCTAAAATATATTTTATTGCATAAATTGTTAATTACTTTTTTTACCGTAACCAAGAGCGTTACATATATAAACTAATTGGTACAAGTAACAAAATTACTTGATTACATTTTACATAGAATACAGTGTAACAGTGTAATTATTTTAATATGCAATGAGAAAGTACGTATGTTTGTACTGAGGGAAATTGCAAAATATCTAATACACATCCTAATCAATTCACATTCAAATTTAAAAATTTCACTCGTGTAACACAAGTCCGTAACTTCTTAGAAGAGATATACTTGTATTGCAATAAACATACATTTTCGAAGAAATTGTATATACACAGTAATTTACTTTAGTTAACTAACTGAAGTATATTTAAAAGCAATAGTAACTAGACTAGATGATTGTTTCGTGATGACTTGAAGCAGTTATCATTGCCAAACAATCAGTACATTTATACATACATACTACATTCATATATTTCATATTGTTCAAAGCCATTTTAAAAAATCTAGACAAAATTCAAGTGATTATGTGGTAAATTATTTAGTTATTACGCCATTATAAACATTTATTTTTTATATATTTATATTATAGCTACATGTGTTGAAACATTCAATAAAATATTTATTACCACTTACGCAAAGAGATATGTTCATCTTGTATATATTTATAAATTCTTCCGTCTAGTTAAATATCGAACAACCGATGACCACATGATTGATTTCTAACACTACATAATTGTACACCAAGTGTTAATATTATAGAATTTGTACGAAAATTAAAAGTTAAACATTAAACATTTTTCAATACACCTGTAATTTCGATCGCGCATAATCAAATTCAAAACGAATACCTTTTTAACCGCCGCAAGTTATCAATTACTGGGATAATTTTTCCTTATCCAAGTTTCTAATCTTGCTAAGCATATATCTTGTTTATAATTTGCGACCACCCATACTTAAATGTCAAACGATGTTCAAACTCATATTCGTCATCATCAACGTGATACGTAACATGTCAAATATTAACAGTATTTAATTATCCGCTCTAGATTATTAGCTCATAAATATATTTAGTGATAATTAAACTAAATTATAACACGGTCGTAAAACTTACTTCACATGTTGTTACCGTATCATTAGAAATATCATAAAATTACTACGGAATTTTTATTGCTACTTAATGAGTGGTTTTCTAAATGCATTATAAAGATAATCTGCATTCTTGAAATATATATGACTGGATTAAAATAAAAAAAATACACAAATTATGAAAATTCCCTTTAATATTTCTATTCTTAGAAATATACATACGTAGTTTCATTGCTAGATTTATACATTTCCAACTTTATATGCATACATTAATTCATTCATAATTCTTCAATACAAAACTTGTCATAACTGCATTCTAATTTCCATAATTAATCAAACCTGTACAAACATACACTTATAAATGTCAACAAGGAATTAATTGATGTTCTTTCATTTAAAATACTATTTAATCTTGTCCTAACTCGTATTTATGTCTCCATTAATATATGTTTTTTTTTCTACATCTCTGATGTATGTTAATAGATATGTATGGAATGTGTTACGAGCACGAATGTCAAAAAAAAACCTTAACATAGGAATAACTGTTTTATTTGTATATTTCTTCAGGAAAACACTATTAAAATGTTTAAATACATTTCTAAAATCATGATTTCAATTGATTTAGGATTGAATTTTTCAATTTATAGCTGACGGAAAGTCAAGAAAGTATTATTTTTGAAATTAATTCTTCAAAATAATATAATAACTATATAATATTAAAGTGTTTGCTTCGTGTGTTATTTATTAAATAAGTAGCTTCTTCGTGATTTCCGGTAATTTATTGCAATCTAATTTCTCTAAACTGTTATATCTGTTATGTGAGTGATAGTTATCTGAAATTATATGGAAATAATACCGGTATTATCGGTGTATAATTTAATCATCACTAGACATATATAGTGTTGACGAACTTGAAATTCCATTTTTAATAATAAAATGTCATTTATATTCAAATACAAGTTCAAAAATCTGTGCATCAAGATCTATGTCGACTCGCTGTTTCTTAATTCAATGCTTTTACGTGTAAATTACATTTAATTAGAAGTTCTGCATCCGATACGGCTGCAGTGGAACGCACGCAATCCTTGTCTTGTTTAAAACTATAAAGAACTGTCTTGTTAAAACTCTTGATATCCCTCGGGCTGAATCATTTATCGCTATATAATGATATTGGTTGAAAAGTCAAGTACTGCCTACACAGATAAACCTGTACACACTTGCACATGTAGTATGGTTCATCATCACATTGCTATTTGGTTCACGCACACAAGGTGCAAATGTTGGTCGGTACTCATCACTTTCATTAAAGGAAAATCCTCTATACTCATCCACACTTGGAGCGCCATCGCAAATTATACATTTATAAAACGATCTGTATTTCACCGTGTTCTCGAGGTCGACATGTTGCAACACATCTTCACCGACGAACGAACGAACAAACACCACAGGCATTCATTGTCGAAACAATCGTTAAATCACGTTCAGTTCACTTACGATTTAGATTGGAAGATCCAGCGTTGATGGTGTATGGTGAGGGGTGTGTAGAAGTGAAGAGGATGCCTGTCCTTCGCGATCACTTCTGATACACATTGCATCCCGTTTGATTACGGCTCGTTGTACATGTAACGACCATGATTCTATTTATGAAGTGGATTTGTCGAGATCCGCAAAGAAATGACGAATGCATAATTGTTGCTTTTGGAAATAAAGCAATTCATATTTTATGCATACATATCCGTAATGTATGAACGTTTACTTTGTGGTTTTGAATATAAATATTGTAGAGAATGGATATATTACAGTTTTATTCTATTTTAGACAATGTAAATTGCAGAAAAGCTAGCACTATTTTCAATCTAATAGTTAAGCAGAACAAACTGGCTATATTTATCCTAGTAATAAATTATCCCACGATGTGGCAAAATTAGTGTAATATTTTTTTATCATCATTATATGTATTTATATTGGTGTCATAATGATGAATCAGTTATGGCCATTTCAAATGAAACTTCAATCTCTTTCTTTGAAATTGCTTAGGCTCGATGACCTTCTCTACAATTCTAATGACAAGTTCATAAATGTTGCCTGAGGATTTTTCGTAAATTAGATTTGAAGTACGATTGAAATTAGTATTGCATTATATGTTTCAATTAGATTATTGTCCAACTAATATTTAGTTCATGGTTGTTCTTCATTTTCAGTAATTGAGTCATCAAAATATTTCCATATCTCTTGAGTGAATTTCGTTTATTTTTCTAAAGATTTTGTCTTGTGCTGTATATTTTTTTATTGTTAACATTTAAAGTTCTTTTATGGGCAAACCTTTATCGCGCATTCCTATCTATTTAAACTCTTCTTTCTACGGTTTTTCGCGGAATGTCAAATACGTGCATGACTACTGAGAAATGACAATGGATTTACATGTGACAGGAATCGACTCGCAAGCTATTTAAATATTTTATTGCTTTTGACTCTTCTTAGATGTATTATCCGAATGCACGCAATATCAAATTCTAATATCTCCATTTGATCTTTTCAACAGAACTTTATAAACAAATATTATTTATTTCATTGTTTGTATTGGCAAACATGTATAATCCTGACTACTGTATTACTTATGGGTTAACCTTTTAAAACAAACGCATAAAGTTATGTGTTACTTGTTATAGATCAGTATGAGCTGCTATTGGTAATATCATGAGTCAAAAATTAAACACTTTTATCTAGAATTTTAACCTTCAAATAATAAAACTTCTCACAGGTTTCTCATAAGTGGTGTAAAATAGATTTAACATATTTCCGCATTGTTCTAGAACAACACATGAACATACTTGTCTGTCATCAGATACAAATGAACTTTTAGAATTGAAAGTTATTGATGATTGATGATAAAAATATTGACATTTATTATTAACAATGCATGGTAACAAAACTATATTTATGTTTACTTTTATGACAATATAATATTATCAGTATTATAACAATAAAATAATTTTATTTTCTTAAAATGAATCATTTAAATCATTATTTAAATCAACTGTAAGATTATGCAAATTAATAATAATCAGCAGGCAAAAATTCATTACGCAAAAAAGAAAGCGAACAAATCAGCTCATCATTTCACGACAGCTAATCGCCAAAGGTACGAAAATCTCTTGGACGTGTCAAATTCGAAGTATCTTCACTAACCGGCACGTAAGTTTTAATTATTACCGAAACACACTCTACTGACAGCGTGATTAAACTGATCACGCATTATTTAAGACAAGTCCTAACAAGTACTGCATCTGTGCGTGTGAGTGTATGTGTGTCAAGTAGAGAACAGTACATTGTAGACATAAGCTACAGTATACTAGGTTATGTTACACATTTGATATGATTACACCACAGCCAGAGAACATCTCTTACCGAGCACATCAGCCATCCATCTCTATCCATGCGGCACTCAGTGAAAGTTGTCCATTTTTTTTTGGTAAACTTATTCAACAAATAAAAATCAAATTCCTTCGGCAATGGTTCGAAGATGATAATCAATTAGAGCTCATTGCATTGCGGCGTTTCGCAAAGATTTAATTAGTATCAAAGTAAGCAGGTAAAGTTTAATTGCAAAACGTGTGAGGGACGGAACTCCATCGAGAGAGCAGGAGGAGGAGGACAGATAAATTAACAATAGAATCCACACCGTACAACCTACTAATTAATTTGTCTGCAAAATAAATTAATTTTATTTACGAGTAGTTTAAGTGAATGCGCACGGTTGTTTGATATATTAGTTATTGTTGTACACCTACAAGAGATGGACTAATGACACTTGTTACAAATTAACAACAATTAATTACATTACTTGCTTGTATGTGTATGTGTGTGGGTTTATTATATTAGCAAGACAGTGTAGTTCTTCCGTCAAATCAAATATTCTTACAATATATCTATATAGACGTTAATCAATTTTCAAGAAGCTACTACTTCTGTTTCTGTATGTTTATTGCTTTTAATTAAACATAGTTACGGTAACTAACGTCCAGTTCGTGAGCGAATTATATTACCTTGTTCACAGATAATCTCCGTAATTTTGTCCATACATCCACTTCCTTATGGCATTGATATAATTGAATCGCTCCAGAGTGAATGAATGATCAAATACATACACATACAGATATTACACTCCATCATAGAGCAACTAGTTATTCGCCTGTTTGTATAAGTAATTGCAAACATGTAATAACTTGTTCGTGTCAAGCGTAAGTGTCTTGAAAGTCATATTTGAACGTGTGCGTAAATAATTAAACAGTTTCATCGTCGCCGTTATTGTTGTTGTTACTGTTGCTGCTTGTGATGGTTGTGTTTGCTCTCGTTCTTAACAGTTTGAAGCGTTAGAAGACGACAAAGTGTTGTGTCGTAATTGAGTCTTGAGAATAGGTTTGCGGGCGAGCCTCCGCAGATTTTCCCAGAGATTTTAAAATGTTAAACACTGTTTGTTGTCTGTTGAAACAATAGCGACAGCTTTGTCGTTTTTATTGTCGTACTAATTGGAACAAACACGTTAACATTGTAATTAAAATATTAATCGTTTTACTTTAGTAACATGTCACATTAGACAGAGGAATTATTTCAATACGAATCTGTACTCGTAGCTGTCTGTGCACGAATGAACATTTATCTTACTGATTAAAAGTTAGTTACTTTTAATCCAAGTTACAGACAAGAAGGTACTCGATGAGAACTACAGAAATGATCATAAACTGCTTGTGTACAGGAAGCTGAATTAGTGTGCTACATACATCAAAACAGAATTACGTTCATTTAATCTTGCAAAAATTAACTTTGAAACAAGAATCAAATTAGTAAAATAACATGATGGTCCTTCAAATATGCGTTACATAAACGTTTGCATATTATGACATTTGGTAATTCGCAAATTTTAATCACGATTTTTTTATATACATATTTCATATGTATTAAAAATAAAATGGTTAATTTTAATAATGATTACTATTAATTTTATTTTTCTTGTAAAAAATTAAATTAATTAATCACTTTCTCCTTGATAAGATGTCATTAATAATTATAAGAGTTTGAAATGAATATGTATATATACGGCAATGTTTGTAATGCAAATATTGCAGTTTCGTTATAATTTATACCAGGCTAAATATTTGTATTGATATGATCTCGTAAGTAAAGTGACATTATACGAGTACGACAGTCAAGTGTAGGCTTGAAACAAGAATGTGAATGATAGTAATTCGAGTTTTATAATGCGACAATAGAATTTGATTCGTTCAATAGTACGTATATAAATAACAATCACAGGCTCGTATATATTGTATTCTATACGTAGGTACTTGCATTTTCAACCCACGTATATTCTATTTGTCGATATAAACTTAATATTTTTACAATTAAATATGTATTTATTAATATGTGAATAACAAAAAATGCTTACTTCAGTAGAATATAATATTATCTTGAGTATTTCACTTGACCCAGCATTGAAATTTCCGTGCTTTATGTAATATAAAAACCAATAAACTGAAATAAATTTGATTCTGGTGTATTTTCCGAGACTGTATTCGTTTTAATAGGTAGTTACTTGTTCATGCCTGTTTTTTAAAATAAATGGCTATTTAAATGAAATCTGTTAATATCTTGGTTATTTGACTTGACCCAGCGTTGAAATCTCCAAACTCTACGTAATATAAATGCCGATAACCAAGGTAATTCCTCTTAAATAAATGTGATTCGAGTTAAATTAAACGTCTTGTGTGTTTATTAAATAGGTAGTTTACACATATTTTAAATACGAAACAAAAATAAAAGATATCTCAAATTGAATTGGAAAAATGATAATACAATTGAATATGTAATGCAATGTAATATCATCTATAAGATGTGACAGTAAAATTATATATATTCCTCCTACTTACTGGACAATTTCACTAAGGAAATATCAACGTACAGTGTATATAGAATATTGTGCGTTCAGCTAAATTTTTATACCAAGCCAAAGAAGTGTAGAACAGTCTAAGTGCTGATGTGTTGGTATATATTTACACTAATACTAATATGGTATGTAGAGAATGTGAACCACTTTGACCGTGTGAGAATAACCATCAGATGCATGCGGACATGGGATACGAACACGATTAGTCGTGGTTTTGTAACGTTACGTATGAGGTTTGCACAAAACCGCTTATTGAAATCACGCTATTACTCGCAACACTATACCATGTTATAAAATATTAATACATATAATTTGCAACATTGTAAACTGTATTGTAAACATTGTACATTGTAAATAAAACTGATTAGATTCAGTAGAAATGTATAAAAAGAAGTTTTACCATATTTTATCTTAAAATAAACGATTAATGAGATTATATTTATGAAAAGAATACAATAGAACATATTAACACTTTGACTGCCGTGTGTACACATCATAGTGGGTCTTCCGCTTGAGAAAATGAGCTCAGCAGTCAAAGTGTTAAAATACTTGTAAGATAAAAATTATTACTACGATTAAACAAACATATTTGTTCAAGAAAACTATATTGTGTATTTATAAAATTAGTCATAACTTAATTCCATGTATAGTCTGTAGTTTTGTTCATTTACAATTTCTCTTCCATACTAAAATATTAATATTTTATGAGTTACACAACAATGTATCTTCAAGCAAATATTAAATCACACAATTATTACTTGCAAAACATGTTGCATGTTGTTCTTTAAACGGCATTTAGAAAAATGCAAATGAATTAGATATTAATCGAAAGTAACATGTCGGTGCACGTTTGTAATAGTAGTATGTAAAGTAGAGCGATACAAAGCTGTCACTATGATGCTAGCTAGCTAGTATATATCCATCCCTATTCATGAATGATGCACGCCATGCAACCAGTATACGATTCTGCCGCTCTGACCAGCGACGGATAAACGTTCTTTTCGCTTGCATACACAGAGTATTGCATCAGATTTGATGAGCACAACGGTAATCGACGAACAAGTGTACGGATGCTGTACGAACTGATCTATCTCGCGTCTTGCCGTACCTTAGTTTACCATGAATGTTACGTTAGCGATACGTTACGTCCGTGCCATACCTGGTACTAGATGTATGCACCTTCCGTACGTGTATATACGTGCGTCCTACTTTAGTTTTTCAGCGTTAGATTTTTAACTAATGAACGGTAACATAATTAAAGAACATCACAGTGTAGAATATGCAAACGATATAGCTAATAGTTTAACTTATGTAAATTCTGACAGCATTTCTTTCAGTCTTCTAATCTAGTATATATTGAACTGAATAGATCAAAACTGTGAACACACAAATTTCACTATGACTTATTGAATGCATCAATGCTAAAAAGACGAATAAGATTCGTTCCGATCGAAACACAGGTATTTCATAATAAATGTTGCATAAATCTTATGTATGTAGCATTAAATATATAGAACAGATCATTATTTCTAATGACCAACAATAGTTTAACTAATCTGTAATAAAATGTACTATAATATTGTCTAATAAAACACTTGGAATTTTAGCCAAAAACAGAAAAACACTTGTTTAAGAACCTGTACAACATCGTTAACTATGGCTGTATAACAACACAACATGATATCTTCTTCTTCTTTCAAGTTACACTGCAGTAATTACCATACATACGTGCAAATGTACATTCCAGTTTAATAGGAATCTGCAGATATCGATTCTCGATTCGATTTGATTTAATTAAGTAGTGAAATGTATTTATATATCAGATTACGGAATAGTAAATTAGTTATAAAATAAATATTTGTCAATGCCCAGGTTCTGCATGAGAAATACAATCAATTCTTTGTTTTGGAGAGGAACAATTTTTTCCGCAACATGACCAGACATGTCATAGACCAGTAGCTTGGAGAAACAATTCATTTCCTACAATACAAACAATAACAATGCATAATAGTTCTTATACAATTCTATACACCTAACGGAAGAAACATGAACTTGTTGTAATCGACCAGAAATTACTATAACAAACCATGTATTCCCCGAAACAGAAGATACAAATTGCCAAAATATATTTTGTTGTTGATTAACTATACTCTCTGCTTCCTGACAGTTATTTCCTCACAAAATAACAATGCTACAGTTAACAATTGAGATATCCTCCATTATCGACAACAACTGAACCGAAGATTACTAAAGTTGACGCTCAATTTGTTTGAAAAAATTGCGCAAAACGTGGCAGCCTTGATTTACGATATTAATTGTGGTTGCAAACTGCATGTCTTCGCTTCAGATAGTGAACGTTGCAGATCTTCACAGAAAGAATTACAGTGCACGTTGACTGATATTACAAACGCAGACAGGCTGCAAGAACAACAACATACATTGCGAACTGCAAACTGGGAGCGGCCAATAGGTCCAGCACGAAATAAAATATAGAAAAATGAGAGAAAGGAAGACGACATCAACGACGATCAGAATATGTCTCTGAAGTTTATCGACATGATATTCGTGAAATGCATTATTTAATCTGATTTAATGTAACCGTGTAATTTTTGTATTTGTGATGTTTTATTGAAGGATTCAAATATCTTCATGCACGAATTCACAGATGGATTATGCACGGCACACAAACTTCATATCTTAATGGATCATGAATGATTTCTTAACATTACCGGTATTAAATACATTTTTATTGGGCAATCGTGATATCATTTTCGCAGCGCGAAGATTGTTTTAATAGCTATAGAGAAGAATGTTGCAATGCATTTGTGCAAAATTAGATGATACAAAGATTTCAAAGTGGTAGTAATAATATTTATTACTTCATTCTGTGTCGGAATAAATATGTATAGTCGTGAAGAAGCATGCGCAATATAGTATTCTTTATTTAAATATAAAATTTAAATAACTTATTCTATATTGTATTTGTAGTATATTTTGATACGGAACACAAAAATATATAGGAAAAACTATGCAAGATTTTATTAAAACGATACTCGAATTTCCATCTAGAAATATTTGTTTGAACTACATTTAATCCTACCCTTAATTAATACTTAACAAGATTTTCATTAGCAGTGCTTTGCTTGCACTGGTTCAAGTTAAAATCATATTAAATACTAATTATTTGTTATGAAACACAAAACCTGAATGGAGATAGACGAAACATGTACATTTTTTTTTTCAAAATAATATTCGCTACAAATTTTATTTGAAAAATTTTTACTTATCGCTTTTCGTTTTTAAAATAATTTGAAATTTTCAATTTTCGTGTTCAGTGAATTTCCTATTCCGATTTTGTAATTATACGTAAAATCTAATCAGCGTTTTTCTTTTAACATTAAAATATATGTATAAATTAAGATATAACATAACTAGCCATATTTGTAAAATAATTACTTATTAATATATTATTTAATTAACCAATTGTGCAACAACTATAAAATTATATAAATTTATATAGCCGAAGAAGATGAAAATTTCGTTTTTTTCTATGTGCAAATAAGTACGTTGTGGCTGCAAGATTCTCGCAGTAATAATACGAATATTACCAGAACAAATGTGCATCTATGTCATTAATTTTGAAATGAATGGGAAACAAACAGTAATTTGAATAAATCATATTTCCCTATATGTTTAAAATTGTCTATGCTTTCCCTAATTTCAAAATTGTTTACAGAAAAGAATTGTTCTGAAAAAGGCCGTAGATTTGTATTACACAATCATATATTTCCCGTAAAAATTTATAATAGAAGTTCTGAATTTGTATCAAAATATTTATTTAATTTTATCTCATTATATTCTCACAAATTATGTTAATAATACATATATGATTATCTCATATCTAAAATCTTTCATGTATGTATCATTTATGTAAATTAATTAAATAAACGTCTCATTTCCATTTACATGCGCAGAACAGGAAACCTTTTTTACTTTTAGTGAATATTTTATGATAATTTGTAATGCGAATAACCGCAATTAATTAACCATTGAAGAAACATCTTTCAAATGTGCACACAAATAAACTAGATTCTTCCCCATTAAAGATTCGCGTAGAATGGAGCTTTGTGTCGTCCTTGAACAAGATATAACACAGGAACTATTTATCTTATCTGTAATTAATACATTAATAAACAAATCGAGCATACACATTATACGCCGCTGCTGGTATCCGCAAGGAAACACTCAAGGATTCATTCGAAAAAAAATCCGTGTGAACGATAAAAAATCAGTGGAGCTATAATGTGTCTAATTAGACTGTTGCTCTGTCAATAATAATAACGTATGGTCTGTAATGTAATCCAATAATAATATGAGAGGTATGGCTCATCAAGAGGCATCTGAAAGTACCGTGTACGCAATAGGGGTACCACCCACTCCTAATCTGGACCAGGTATATAAGCATCCGCTTAGGCAAAGAAACAGCAGAACACATCTCATCTTCGCTTGTCTAACTCAAGTGTACACACACATACACACCTTGATACACTTTACTTAGTGCCAGTGTACAATCACTAAACATCAACAAACAACAATGCAGGTAAGAGTCCAAGTTCATCCATAACAGACAGTTCACATTGCTGTATATTGCACGCTTAGTGAAAACTATTTTATATTGCAAATTATATATTGATTCATTTAAAAATTGGTTATATATATTATTAAGAATTTCTATGAACAACAAATTATTTAATGCATGTTTATAAATATACAACAATGCCAATATAAAAATAGATCACCTAGTCTATTTATTTTTTATTTAAATATCAAAATAAATAGTCATATTGTTTAAAATTATAACGTGAATAGTTTACTTAAACAATAAAATACCTCTGGTATTTATTCAACAAAATATAAATTTACCAATAACAAATTCGTTATTTTTAGCAATACATTTTAATATTATATAATTTATACGAACTACACGATAATAATTCAAATTTTACATTGTTACGACATTTTACTCATTTGCAGAATTTTAATGTCAACTCTAAATTAAATATTAATGACTAACATGGATTTTAAATAAAATTATTCAAATTAATACGCTATGTCGTAATTGCAAAAATGTACATCCTCAATAACTCAGATATTTTGTCTGCAATTTTTTACATTACAAAGTTCATTAACAGTAAGTAAATGGAATATTTTTCTCTGGTTTTACCCATTCGATAGACAAATAAAACGTTATTTGCTTTGTCTACAAATTAATTAAATAAATTCTTAACAAACAACCATTATTAGTTGTAACATGTATGTATGTTATTGTTACATTTACAGGTCGCTATTTGCTTGCTCGCTCTCGTCGCTGTTGTGGTTGCTGAACCACCAGTGCCCAGTAACCAGTACTTGCCCTCCAACCAGTACGGTCCACCAAGTTTTGGAGGCCAGACGGATGCCATCCTCAGACCCAGTTCTCAGTACGGCGCTCCCCAAAGGCCCAGCACACAGTACGGAGCACCCGGTGGTGGCTACGAAGGCCCCTCTGTACGTAACCTTAATTTAATGGCTTTCTTTTATGGTAAAAACGTGTTGTTTTTTACACTCACGTAACGACAACATGTACGAACAAGTATGTGACACACGTGCATGTTATCGTTATATGATGGCTGGCAATGTTTGTGCGAAACTTGCAAACATTTATCCACATCACATGCCACACACACTCGTCTCCTTCCTGTTCTCAATAGTTTTTAGTGAAATTTACATTCTCTGATAAGCAACAGTTACATGCACACATACTGGTAGAGCTCGCTGTAGTCATTTCATTCATGCGCGCGTTTTAATCTTTAGTACATAGTAGAAACTTTTACTGATCAACTTGTACTACACGAAACACATTTCATTTTTACATATCACTTTATAGCAACATTACTCAATATGTGTTTGGGAGAAATTATTTTACAATATTCAAATAAATCAGCTTCTAATGATGAACTACTCAGTTACTTCGCAGTGTACTAGATTCTTAATAATAAATACTATGTTCCCAATTAGGAACCAGCCAACTACCAATTCGAATACACCGTGCAAGACGCCGCCTCCGGTAATGACTTTGGTCACCAGGAGTCTCGCCAAGGAGATGTTGCTGTAGGCAAATACTACGTCGTTCTTCCCGACGGCCGCAAACAGGTTGTCGAGTACACCGCTGATACCGACGGTTACCACCCCAAGGTATCCTACGAAGGTGGTGCGGCTGGAGGTGCTGGTGGATATCCAAGTGGTCCCAGCGGTGGTGGATACCCCAGCGGACCTGGAGGTTACCCAGGAGGTGCTGGTGGATACCGTTATTAAATAATTACTCTCTCTCTCTAAGTACATATCATCATAATCAGTCGAGTGATTCGTTTGCCTTAGTGCTTATATGTTTCAACAGTATTAGTTTCCTTCAGTGCTAACTCTAGTTTATCTTGTAAGTCTTGTAGCTT
This sequence comes from Calosoma granatense, assembly GCA_022063505.1. NCBI lineage: Eukaryota > Metazoa > Arthropoda > Insecta > Coleoptera > Carabidae > Calosoma > Calosoma granatense. The sequence continues at coordinate 2,468,391 of JAGJTL010000057.1, forward strand.
CTCTCAAGTCACACACTTCTTGTGACAGCCTCCATCTTCAGTAGATTTCCTTAACACTCCAGCACCAACTAAAGAATCATTCGTGCAGAATAGTTTTATGAAAGAACAGACTGCGTTGTTCTTAAATGTAAATAGAAATTCCATTTCAACTCTTAGAGCAACGTACAGTCTATTGTAATATTTATTTCTTCTTATTCTTTTCCATTTATGATGAAATGGCACTCTGATGATATCTTCGTCAAAATAATATGTACAATCATTTATGTATTATAGAGCGATAACTGCCATATACATATAGTATTTCAACTGTAGAGTAGTTTATTTCATACTTGTATGTGTGTATTATAAATATTTTTTATAAATAAATAGCAATATTAAAATAATACAATCTTTTCCTAACCTAAACCAACTAGTTTTGACAGATTACAGTACAGAAACTTGTCAATGAGACTTGCAATTATTGTCTTTTGCGGAACTAAACATGAGGGAAAAGAACTTTCGCAAATAGGAACACAATAACTGCGTTATGCTTTACTAAATTCAAGGAAACACAAGTATACAAGTATGCGGGAATAAATTGAGGAAATGTGAATTTGATGAGCCAAAGAAACCTATTATTAGAAATCCTGGTCATAAATACTGATTTTAAAGTTCAAAGGGCTGAAATAAAGTATTTGATTAAAAAAAAGCACATGACGTTTGATTGAGGTAATGTCGCTGGGATAATCGTAAACAAATCAATCGATTTGTTGCCTATGGCTATTAAATAGTGTGTATGTGATAGGAAGTATATGTGACTGTGTATCGAAGCTTGTTCAGTAATTTCACTTTCGTACTAAATGACGAAACAAATCTTTATAAACGCAACATTTCTTGAAAGACGTGAAGAAGTTCCCTAGGTATGCGTGCGGAAACATTGTTGAAAATATAAAAATTAAATACATATTAATAAAATACTTGTAGGTTGTTTATATATATATATATATATACTTAACTATTTTTACAATTCAATAAATTAAAAGAATTCTCCTTGAATAACAGGCACTTGCACGAACTTTATTTTTATTTAGAAAAACTCAGTATATATATATACTAATCTTGGAATGAAAACATGAATGAATATAATTCATTCTACAGAATGTACTATACATAACAGGACATATACTCCTAGTTCCGTTAACTTCCACATGTGACCTTGAATTACAGAGATTTAATTGTTTACACGGTTACGTTACTTCGCTTTCTATCATTTTCAGTATTCAACACATGATTGAATCACACCTACTCTCGCTTTAAACAAATAAATGCATTTATAAATAATTATACTATGGAAATAAAATTGCATATTCTGCATTTGTGATATTCAAGGAGCAAATCCAATTGAAGGTATCCGTCAAACAAATATTCTAATCATAGTCTGTGAAATTTATTCGTATTCCTTATTCTAATTGGGTTATTACAAAGCGGGAGTTTGGCTTTAAGCTTCAAATAAATGAAAATTGGACAACACTGTTGCTACGAGAATAAATCCTTTAATTAAGATTATTCTCATCTATTTATTTCATTCTAAATTAAAGTAATACAAAAGCAATGAATTCTTTAATAAAACATGTATAGTACACCACTGGTATATATGATTTTTGCAATACGATAAATTTACGCTGAGCATTAACGTAAAATCACGATCATGGAATACGAGACTCTTATGAAACAGTTACGATATTGCCTACATTTCAGGCTAATTCTCAACATGAATTATCGTCACACTTTTAAAGCGTAAATTATATCTAATATCTTATATTATAATTCATAAATAATATAGCTGCATCATGTCATGTTTATATTATAAAAATAAATAACAAATAGCAGATACCTTTTTCAAATGACTACTTTCAATCAGTATAGATGAAGAGTAATTGCTACTGTCAGCGAAAGCTTTTGACAAGTGTGAATGTGACGTTCGAGAACGTTACGATAGCTGGTGGTGACGGAAAATGACATCTTCAGTCCATAACGAGGTGGTTATGACTGCAAGTAATACCCCAAAGTTCTTTAAAATGTGCATCACGTACATATCTCGAACAATTCCTCTGCGTATTTTGTGTAACATACTTTCTAAATAGAATTTATTAGGACTTTTTTGATAAACGATTTCATAAGACAGAGAGAGAGAGAGAGAGAGAGAGGTGTAGTAACGAATGTGAAACAGAACATAATTTTCTACGATACCTGCATGTTGGAATGATACAAAGTAATTATTATCTTCTGACAACATTTTAAGTGCCGTAATCAAATGTATTTCGAATTTCTTTATTGGAAATTGAATATAAAATTATATTTCATAATAAAGTATTCTACTGTTTATTGATATTCACATACATGTGCCCGAATTGTGAAATATTTGATCAAAATCAAGATTATCTTTAAGTACCCGGCACTTGATGTTTCCATGAGATAATATTCAAGAGGACAAATATAAAAAATAAGTAGTTCTTTCTGATTTGAATATGATATTACGAGATCTACATGGCTGGTTCCGTAATCAGTTTGATATCAGCTACTTTTCATTCTACGAGCGTTCGTTCACTTAAAAGAAACAAAAAACAAATGAAATCGTATTAATATGATGCGCATGATGTGTTTTTCATGATTTACCTATTAATGAGTGTAGATGTCGATATATGAAACGGATGCTTTGGAGTATGAAGGCCAGAATGCAGAAAAAAATAACATCAGCCATAAGCAATCAGCACACTAATTTATGACAGACGGTTATTGACGTATACGCGCGTATAAATTTGTTTTACGAAAGTATTAAAATAATGATTAACGTAACATACTATTAATTATGTTTACTACTTACGCTTCAACTTATCCATATACCTATGATTAGATCCACTTTTATATTTTAGGATGATCAGAGAGATATGTGGTAACAGAATCAGGGTCATCACTATTATGTAATATCTTTACTTTACCGATTATGAATTTGAGAACTAAGCTTTCTAAGGAATTCTACATAATATTACTATGCATAATAGGATAATATATTCCACAACTGTTATAATTGCAAATATAAGTGCATTATATCTGAATTATTAATAGGTAACCCTAGATATATACATACATATCTTGAATAAGTATTATTATTCATATTTTTTTCTGGTTTATAGAAAAATTATGACTTAGTTGTTGGATGTATTTGTAACTGTGATCTAAATGTTAATGTCATATTAAATAATTAAACATCTATTCATAAACTAATGCTTCTTTTTCTAACTATAACTATATAATTAGTAAAAATACATCCGTATTCAATAATTGAATAACGAAAAAAAATCGCTTAAACCACGATATAATATAAATTATGAATTAATAACTTATTTTGACAAGTTCATAATGGCTAATAACATTTAATAAAAGATGATCAGATAATTAATTACGTAAATTCAACCCTGAACTCTGTCGATTAATCTAAAATAATTAAGACTTTCAAAAATGAACGTGTATGTGTGTATGTGCGAGCTGGTAATCTTTTAATATTCCATATACGGCCATTACGATTTAATTGAATGAATTAAAGCAATTTCACTACGAAAAAGAGACGGTGCATCCATATAGCACAGCATGTGTTATGTGATAGATAAACAAAATGGATGCTTCCATCACCAAGAAGCATCACCCACTACTGATCTGGTCCAGGTATAAAAGGATGATCCTCTGAATGACACACCATCACAACATCAACTCATCTTATCTAATAACCACACGGGGTGTTCTGCAGCAACATACACCATCATCTTCCAACAAGAATCATTCTCCATATATTCCAACATCTCTCTCAACATGAAGGTAAAGTATAATATTCTAATAGAATCAAATATTACCAATGTATTCCAATACATAACCCATATCTATTTGCTAATAGAAATAATCATAATCAAATTAATAGTCAACTAAATTTATATCTATTTTTATAGTTGCATGATAAAACTAAATTCGAGTTACTTATATCAATAAACTCCCTGAATTTGTAATATTCTATCACAAAATATTTATGTGATCTAAATACATATCTATTTTTATAGGCTATACGCAAGATTAATAGAGTTTAAAATATTTTCAAATTTACAGATCGCCATTTGCTTATTAGCGCTCATTAGCGCCGTTCTTGCTGAACCACCAGTACCTAGCAACCGTTATTTACCAGCCAGTAATGGTAATGGCAACGGTTATACCAATGGTAATGGAAACGGTCATGGTAATGGTAACGGTCATAGAAACGGTAATGGTAATGGTGCTCTTTCATCCTTCTATGGACCTCCATCTGCTCAATACGGCCCACCATCCACTCAATATGGAGCTCCATTGAATGGTAATGGAAACGGTAACGGAAATGGTCATGGAAATGCCAACGGTAACGGTCATGCCAACGGCAATGGTCATGCCAATGGTAACGGTTACACCAACGGTAACGGATTTGGAAACGGTAATGGAAACGGATTCGCTGCTCCATCAGCTCAGTACGGTGCTCCATCAGCTCAATATGGACCTCCATCCACTCAATATGGAGTTCCATTGAACGGTAATGGTAATGGTAACGGTAACGGTCACGGTAACGGCAACGGTCATGGAAATGGTAACGGCAATGGAAACGGATTCGCTGTCCCATCAGCACAGTATGGCGCTCCTTCAGCTCAATATGGTGTACCCTCAACTCAATATGGAGCTCCATTGAACGGTAATGGCAACGGAAACGGTCACGCCAACGGTAACGGTCATGCCAATCGAAACGGATTTGGAAATGGCAATGGAAATGCACTTATTGTTCCATCAGTTCAATACGGACCACCCTCCACCCAATATGGAGCTCCATTGAACGGTAATGGCAACGGAAACGGTCACGCCAACGGTAATGGTAACGGTCATGCCAATGGAAACGGATTTGGAAATAGCAATGGAAATGGACTTATTGTTCCATCAGTTCAATATGGTGTACCCTCAACCAAATATGGAGCTCCACTGAACGGTAATGGTAACGGACACAGAAACGGAAATGGAAATGGAAACGGGCACAAAAATGGCAATGGAAACGGGCACAAAAACGGCAATGGAAACGGTCGCAAGAACGGTAACGGTAATAGAAACGGATACCGAAACGGCAATGGCAACGGGCTCTCTGCCAAATATGGACCTCCATCTACTCAATACGGTGCTCCAGTCAACGGTAATGGCGGCAACGGTCTTGCTAACGGTGTCAACGGACTTACCACAGCCATCATCAAGCCTAATGGTCAATACGGTGCTCCTTCTGCTCAATATGGTGCTCCCAGTCCCGTGTACGGCGCTCCCAACGGTGGATACCAAGAAGAAGTAAGCACTGATCTTTCTTGTATATGTGAACTTGTTTATATTTTCTGTTTTATCCTGCAGGCTCCTGCCAGCTACCAGTTCGAGTACGCTGTAGAGGATGCTGAATCCGGCAACGACTTTGGACATGAAGAAGCTCGTGAAGGAGATGTCGCTATGGGTAAATACTACGTCACTCTGCCCGATGGCCGCAAACAGACTGTTGAATACACCGCTGACACCGAAGGATACAAACCAGTAGTGTCTTATGAAGGTGGTTATGAAAATGGTGGTTACCCCAGCAACGGTAACGGTAATGGTGGATACCCCAAAGTGAACGGTAATGGATACAGCAATGGTAATGGCAATGGTTATGCCAACGGTAACGGAAATGGTTATGCCAACGGTAACGGTTACTCCAATGGAAACGGTAATGGAAATGGTCACAATGGAAACGGTAATGGTAACGGAAACGGTTATGCCTCAACGAACGGTGGATACCACTACTGAACATGTTACATATCGTCTGATACTTAGATTTGTACACTTATAGCGCATCAGTATTATAATGATTGTATATAACTATATTTATGTATTTTATTAAATAAATAAAGAGAGCAATATCAAATATATATGTATTTTCATTGACAAACACCTTATACTTCTTTCAAGCACTGTTCGTGTACCATTTAAACATAAATCAAATATATAAATAACTAATAATATTATTAGATAAATAAAATTGTAATTAAACACATTAATTAGTGATTCATAAAACTAAAATTCAACTTACTAAACCAATAAAAAAACTTCAATAGTGCCTCCACCAAAATATATCTATAGCGAGAAGCGCCTCCACCAAAATACATCTCCGCCATATTGTGCGCATCCACCATATTATTAAACTTCACCATATCAATATGACGAAAGAATATCAATTATATTTTATAAATAATCTACGCATTGGCTGCGGAAACATGATTTAATAAAAGCGAAAACAAAATGTTGCATTTTTACAATAATTTTCTTTCCTTAATAAACTTGTGTAATTGAAATTTGTTATAATAATTTATAAATAAATATTTGCTGTATGAATGTATAAAATATGAGTATAGATTTTTGTCATATGCGTATATTATAAAAACCTCAAAAATTCCAATGCGAAAATATTATACAATAGAAATAAATTCTTAAATGTACAGATATTTGTAATTTAAAATAAGGGACGGGAATGTTATTTTAGTTACGACACTGAACACATAAAGAAGTACATTACGAAAAACGTATCTTGATTTCTCCAATGTAAAATGTTCTAACATAATATGTGTTTAGACATTTATCATTTAAAATTTTATCTATTACATGCGCCATTCCGAGCTGAATAAAATATTCACAGTAACATGACGTTTTTATTACCAATTACTATAATAATATATTGATGAACCTAATAATAATAGTAATATAATCACTATACACTAGTGAACGAATATAAAACAACGATATCAGGGTCGCTGCGATCATCATTTTATGTTGACGCTTGCGTAACATACACAACTAATATACCTATTAATTATTTCACTTTCCGAGGGCCTGTTTTATTGCACAAAATAATTAACTATATTAGTTGTAATAATACCCACTTGCACCAATAAATTTTCATTAATATTCAACTAATTATTTCCAACATACCTGTTGTATTTATGCAAATATCATAAAACATATTCTTTGTTATTTTAATTATATCTTAGATAAATAAGTGTCGTTGAAGCAATAATTATTTATAGTTACAATAATTTCCAATATGAATTTACAACCATACAATATTCTAATTTAAAAAATTACGTTCATATTTTTTATGTAGATATTTAAAACATCCGCAATCTAAAAAACGTATGTACTTAATTTGCTACATTCATTAACGAATTCTAATTTATAAACTAATAATTATTGTTGAAAACTAGAGTCTTTTATAATATGTGTAATAGGTAATTAATGTCTATATAAGTTAACCCTGAAAATACTCATCAATTTAAAATAGATCAGACTTTCAAAAATGCTTTCAAAATAATCCATCACTTGTATTATTAGAGAATGTACCTGGAATTAGACAATTTCTTCTGTAGACCGAGCGAGATAGCAATATCCGTATATCATACACATATGGAGTATGGTGTGAGTGTATGAGATACAAGATGGTCAATGGGAGTAAAATGGAAGGTTTCATCATCCAAGGTGCAGCACCCACTACTGATCTGGTCCAGCTATATAAACTCGAAACACTGAATGACAAACCATCACAACACCAAACACAACTATTCTAATAACTTCTTTGAGTGCTCTGCATTCTGACACCAATATCTTCCACTTCCAGCAACTGTCCATCTACAATATGAAGGTAATTACTATAGCAAATATAATCATTCTATATTATACAAACAATACCACGTTTCGAATGAACTAATAGGATTAAGGATTACAGAAACGACTTGTATAATTTTAAATGTATAATGACTCTTTGCAGGTCACAATTTGTTTGTTCGCCCTTATTGCCGCTGTTGTCGCTGAACCTCCGGTACCTAGCAACCGTTACTTACCAGCGAGCAACGGTAATGGTCATGCTAATGGTAATGGACATCATCATCACCATCACCATGGAAACGGTAATGGAAATGGATTTGCTGCTCCATCTGCCCAGTATGGTGCTCCGTCCGTTCAATATGGAGCTCCTCTGAATGGAAACGGTAACGGCAATGGTTTTATCGCTCCTTCTGCTCAATATGGACCTCCATTAGCTCAATATGGACCTCCCTCAGCTCAGTATGGTGTACCATCCACCCAATATGGAGCACCATCCAACGGATTTGCTAACGGAAACAATGGTCATGCTCATCATGCTAACGGTGCTCGTTTCAATGGACTCAACGGTCTTACCACCGCCATCATCAGACCTAGCGCCCGGTACGGTGCTCCTCAAAGACCCTCTGCTCAATATGGAGCCCCCAAACCCGTTTACGGCGCTCCCAACGGCGGATACCAAGAAGAAGTAAGTACTGATCTCTCTTGTATATCTGAACTTGTTTATATTTTCTGTTTTATCCTGCAGGCTCCTGCCAGCTACCAGTTTGAATACGCTGTACAAGATGCTGAATCCGGTAACGACTTCGGACACCAAGAAGCCCGTGAAGGAGATGTTGCTCAGGGTAAATACTACGTCACACTTCCCGATGGCCGTAAGCAGACCGTTGAATACACCGCTGATAGTGAAGGATACAAACCAATGATCTCTTACGAAGATGTCAGTGGTGGTTACCCTGCAGCTCGTTACGGAAACGGTGGATACAGATACTAAATATTTGCATACATATATATTTATAATCTAAGATTAGCTTTGTATACATTACCGCAGTTGTATTATAATCTATTGTATATGTAAATATATTTATGTATTTTTATAAATAAATAAAGAGCAATATCAAATAATAATTCTTATCTTTTCATTTAATTACTGTAATATTAATATTAACTTTAATATCAATAACTCACTTTACATGAATAAATTAATTTATGCATATAAACTTCTATTTTATTCATACTTATATACTTCATTAAAAACATACATATTAATATGTATTAAATGGTAGTTATAAATACGTTATAAAATAATTACATCTTAATTATATTTTATTTGCAAACTTCCATAATTTATTATTGTACATGTTTTATACGTTTATATATCTAGAAACGTTATTTCTTGAATATTATGTTACGGTACGGACTATTCTTTAGAGTTCTAGTGTACTGTGACGAATGTTAATACAAATTGTCAACATTAATGAAATATAAAAGCCATAAAAGATTAGCTAATGAATTACAAAATTTGATTTCAGTTAAACATTAATTTCCGTGTTTACATAGACAAGCTGGAATTATTCATTTAACGACACGATTACAAATTATTGTAATGGTAACATACACACTATATTTTATTACCCACACACTTATTCGCATCAATTAAAATTTATATTATACATATTAGGAATCTTATAAATTCATGTACCACTCACAATTCTAGCAGGTGCATTAATTTATGATCCAACTCTTAAATTTATTTATTTCTAATATATCTAAATGTATGCGTTACCTAATTCAAACATTTTCATTTTAATATTGCATACCCACTCTCAATAATTGGTTCATGAAAACTATAAAAATAATCCAGTTTAATTAGAAATGAGATAATTATATAGAACTCATTATATGAAAGATAGATATGCCAGATAACCCAAATAAGTGTACAATTTCCTATGAAATATTTGGACAATAAAAATATAATTAATGATGTAAGTTTATAATGTGTTTCAGTTTAATTCTATACAAAGGCATACAAGAACAGTTTGTAAAGTTCACGGATTCAAATAAAGAGAATGCTATGATGCTATTACCGTTTGCATACATTATTTACATATTTGGTCTTCAAATAGTTACATACATACATCCATAAAACGTACATAAAAAATAAATTTTAACACAGATTATTCGACTTGTATATAAACTATAATTTAACAAATGTAAATATATTCATATTACTTTATTTTCTAATCACGTTTCACAGCTTCACGCAATGTAACTATTTTATAGAAATAACAAATTTCGTTACACATAAAACATGATTATTACACTGTCAAGTTAATTGCAATCGATTTGTAACGTTCACTAATTCTAATTAAACAGACGCAATTAACTCAAATTCGATACCCATCAGTCAAGGATAGGATGGTCACAAATGAAGCAATAAAAAAAACTAGTCCGAAAATGTTTCATAATAAGAACAGCTTTCAATAACATAATTACAGATGTTCTAGTGTATTTTCAAATGTCGATTCAAGTATTTTCCTTATAAGAAAGAGATGGTGGTACTACTCGCATGTTCTAACGAACATCTTACTTCCCATACCCACAGAATGTACACAGCTAAGTGTATGTGTGTGAAGTCTGTGAATGTGTATGTGTGTGATCGATGGTCCAGTATTGTAAGAAGCAAGGTTTAAACATTGAAAGTAGCCACCACTATTGCAGGGATGACACCCACTACCAATGTGGACCAGGTATAAAAAGATACGCTGCTGGATTCACATTCAGAACATCTTCGGTCTTCACTGGTTAAGCATCTGTGTGCAGTAGCAAAACAGCTGTCTATCAAAGTGATAGTTATTCACCTGATTAAACTTCTACGTAACAATCAAGATCTACCGATCACGCATCATCATGAAAGTGAGTACAAATACGCTCATCGTCGCCTGGGAATGTTGCATCTGTACACACTTTATATAACACTTCTCGTAAATTCACTTGTCTCCGGATTTATAGCAATGTTACATCTGCAACTAACACTCAGTGTTCACACATATATATCACACTACACCAGCGAGATTGATTTATTTACTAAACTAAATTTCTGTACATACTAACAATATTTATTACAGCACAACAACATTTCCTACTCTATACTGTACGAAACAATACATGTTCTTACTAGTGTATTTCACATATATACATGTATATTTCTGTTACAGTTCGTAGTATGTTTGTTCGCTCTTATCGCTGCCGTGGTTGCTGAGCCTCCTGTACCCAGCAACGTGTACTTGCCAGCCAACAATGGTGGTCCATCTTCCAGTTACGGTGCTCCGCCAAGCGGATTCGGTCAGAGACCCAGCCCTCAGTATGGAGCACCAAGCCCTCAGTATGGCGCACCCAGCGGCGGAGAAGAAACCGTAAGTTTCTGTTGAGATATTCTTAAAATATAACTATGATAGACCTTAAAGAACTACAAGTAACACAATATGAATATAGAAGAAAACAATTATTTTCTTACTACATATTTCTCTACAATCTTATTAACTGCAAGCTACAGTACACTACAAGCTAAAGATACCTTCTAATTGTGTTTATTATCTAAATCTACATCACTTCAAACATAATTATCTCTCTCATGTTACAGTTACTTCTGACTGAAAATCTCCCACAATGTAATGATATTTTCTTACAGGCACCAGCTAGCTACCAGTTTGAATATGCCGTTCTAGATGCCGAATCCGGCAACGATTTCGGTCATCAAGAATCCCGTGAAGGCGATGTTGCTCAGGGTAAATACTACGTTCTGCTTCCCGACGGTCGCAAACAAACTGTTGTATACACCGCTGACAACGAAGGTTACAAACCGATGATCACCTATGAAGGTGGCAACGGTGGTTATCCAAGAAACAGCGGTAACGGTGGTTACCCAAAAGCCAACGGAAACGGCGGTAACGGTGGTTACAAGTACTAAGTACCTTATGTAATTATGAATATTGTATGTATATATGAAAAAGTGTCATAATCAAGATTGTATATATTTATTTTATGTACGTATATTATATTAATAAACATTGCAAAAGAATATTTTCTGTTTTTTATTTAAATCTTATACCAATGTTAAACTCAATCGTCAACATCAATGATATGTAGACTTCAGCAAATACTTTAAATCGAATAAAATGATAGTACAGTCATTATAAAAATTGTAATGGAAAACGTTTAACTATTGTAATCGATTTGTAAAAATATTTCGCACGAATTGATACTTTACAATAAGTAGAAAAATCTGTAATTTAATGGTACAGCATGTAAGTAGTACAAAATAGATTTTTGTAATTCTTTTTAAACTTTAAACATTCCGCGACAAAATATTTTTAACATGAAATCCGTGATATACCATATACGTGGTTGTGAAAGCGACCTTGAATTTATTTGTCTCTAGAAGAAGACTAAACTATTACAAGATACAAACACACATACTTTCAGATGATTTAATAAAAAACAATAATATACATGGGTTAATGCATGTAAAAATTGAAATACATTTATACAATCACAATAATAATTAATAATGTTTACTTCACAATAGTATTCTCCGATGATTATAATGTGCCTGTAAATATATAAACAATATACCAATTATAATACATTTATTTCTGATTAAGAAACTTACTATTATCGCGCAGAACTTTAATCATCCAACTTTTAACTTCTATTAAATGTTCCTTATCTACATTTTCATCGAATGTTTCCATTAATCGATTAATCAATGCAACTGTCATTGATATCAAATCAGAGTCGTTCTTATTTGTCAATCTGTTTTCAATTAATGGCATAAAATGTTTCTTAATTTGACTACAGGTCCATTTTGACGGCAAATTTTTACACAAGATCAAAATGGCTGTATACGCTAATTTTGAGCAGTTTTCTGTAAAAAAAACATTGCTGTTAATTTAAAATTCTGATTACTTATTGTGATAATGAACTTACCTGAATAAACTTTAACTAATTTTGTCATAATTTCATCGTGAGTCTTAAGGCCGACCTCATAACCATAAAACTTGGTTAATAAGCACTTCAAGTTGTTGTTATTATAACCGGGTTGGTTACACTTTTTTAACTGCGTTATATATACTAACACATCGGCAAGGAAAATATCTACAAAGAGAGATAAAAAGATCAAGTTATTTACATTGTAAATAATTCAGGATTTTCATAATAGTTTTTATTTTACCTTCAGATTCCGCAGCCATTGGTATAACATCTCCCCACATTGTCAAGACAATAAACAACAAAGGAACAAACAAATCTCCCATGTAATACGCTGCATTACAGCAGAATAAGCGAACTTGTTCTATGTCAAATTTCAGTTTGCACACGGCTACATACAACCTATAACAAAATCATTATACACACAATGGTTATTTGTCAAGAAGAACACTTATAATCTTTTTAACAAACCTTGTAAGAGGATGCACAACTTCAACTTTCTTTTCTTTATACAGTCTTTGCTCTGCAAGTCGCAAAAAACATTCTTCAATTCCTACCAAATTATTCTTCTGCAATTGACTTAATAAAACCAGTAATTTTTGTTGCGTAACTGTCAATAACGGAGCAGGTGGCGTAAAAGTTTTATCGAATTCTTGTGAAAAATCTTTCGCTGCTTCATTGACAATTAATCTAAAATAATACGGACAAATATATATTATATATGTGTATTTAGAAAGTAATAATTTCAATCTTACCTGGCTACGTATTCTGGATCCTCTTTCGATAAACAATTCACAACAGTTGCCATTAGTCCTTTATTCCAATCTAACTTTGCAATATCAGACACTAATTTCCTACCAATCTCTGTAAAAAAGACAACAAACTATTTAGTTTTTGTTATTATACTTTATTACTGCGAATATACTTACTAATATTTAATGGTTTCGGTTTTTCTAACGGGATAATTTTTGGTTCTTCATGCACATGTTCCATAAATTCAGGAGACATAGGACATGGCGGAGGAATATTCGTTTTTACAGGTGTTTTTAATACCGCATTAGAATTATTCGCGTCACAACTTGCCTGTACTGGTTTAGAGCAATTATTATTTTCAGAAGACACAGCTATATTAACACTTAGGAGAGAAGAAGGTATTGTTTGAACATTTTGAATAGAACAGGATATTGCTTCAACATTTTGAATAGAAGATATTGCTTTAAGTTTTTCTGGTTTCTTGTATATAGATAAAGGCTTTTCTAATGAATAATTTGTTGTTTGTTCCGTATTATCCATTGCATTCTTCTGATTTTTGACTAACTTTTCTATTAATTTCATTCGGTTTTCTGTAGAATTCTCTACTGACGCACATTTTACTATTAATTCGTCTGTTGATTTTAAAGAAATGCTTCGTCTATGTGCGATGCGTTTCTTTGGTGGTACAGCATTAGTTAACATTTCTGAATCCTTATTTACCACTGCTGAACTTGCAGAAGTTTGATTATTGCTTGTTGCTACACTTTTTTGTGCCAACACTGGTGTATAACACGATGCCATATTAATTTTCTTACGTAAATTCATCTTTGTTGTTTTGTACGCTACCCGTTTCTTCGGTGAAAGTAAATTTATTAACGGTTCCGAATCCGTATCCGTTTCTGAGCCAAATATTTCTAATGATTGTCGTTTGTATTCGGAAATATCAACTGAATTACGTTTGCGTTTTTTAGTAGTAGTATTTTCTTTAACAATTAATTTCTCTTTTGTAAATGAATTTATTTTCGTAATTGGCGTTTCTTTTTCAACTGATTTTTCTCTTTCAATGGGTATATCTTTTTCGGGTATATCAAGTCTCTTTTCATGTACAACTGACGTTTCTGTTTCTGCTACGACGGGACACGAATTTTCTTTTGATTTTCTTTTTACCTTTCGACAACTTTTCAAAGAGCTGATGTTAATACCACTATCATCCAAAGATTTGTTTCGTTTCTTGGTATCTACTTTTTGTTTAACCAGTTCATCATTCACCGGTTTGGTGACATAGGTTTCGACTTCTGTTTGTTTTTGTGAACTGGCTGGGGACTGAATATTCTTTATTGACAATGTTTCAATTCCAGAATCCGAATCAGATGATTTCGTTGATTTTGTACTTTTTCTGTCGTTTTCCAAATGAACATGCACTGGTATACTGTCTAAATATTTATTTAACAATACACTTGCACCAGTTTTCTCAGAAACACTACACGAATTAGCACTTTTAACACTTTGATTCGATGACTTTGTTTCCTCAACATTTTTGTCAGGTGATTCTTCTTCATCAGAAGAATAAATTATTCTTCTCCTTCTCGAATATTGTTTCCGTACGCGATCTTCCATTTCTTCCATCGAATATTGATATTCACTGAAAACGTTGCTTTCACTAAGCTGCTCTTTCTTCAGTTCTAGAATATCTTTCCAGGATGAGGCATAGTTTGAACTTGTAGTTGAGGTATTTTTGTTTTTTCTTAATTCCTTCTTCCGCTCTGTAATTTGCCCATTATTCGATCTTCTCATATTCTTGTCAACATGTGAATCACGTCGCCGTTGCCTTGTTTGTCGCAAATTTTCCACATAATTTTCATTTTCACTATCACTAATTGTATATTTCGTCTCATTTTTATTTAGTGAATGTAATAATCCGTTACGACAATCAAGTTCGCTTGGACGATAATTATACGGACACGCTGGATGGCAATTATTATAACCACTATACATTGAACATGTCGGCAACGGAACATTATTGTTGAAACATGGATGACCTGCATGATTTGTTGGTAAATGACCTAATGACGAAGATATATTTGTTCCATTAGCATAAGAGTTAAGAATACTAGGAGACAATACAATTACTGGATTATTTGCGCCCAAAACTTCATTCAATATCTTTTTTGTATTAAGTTTTGCCTTCTGTACCATTTTCAATATTTTGTTAAAATTATTTTTATACTTTTTCGTAATTTTATTTTTTTTCTTTGGTTTCAATTTTTTCTTGGGAATTTCATCCTCCGATAAGTCGCCACAATAATGTTTGATGTTAAACGCTCCACTTTGCGAATGTTCTTTTAATTTCACAAAATTTGTTAAGTATTTTTCTTTTACCGGTTCCGTTTTTGTAGAAACTAAGTCTTCAGCAGTCTGCAACTTTGTTAAAATATTATTTTCGCTCCCTGCTATTATTTCTATAACAGGATCAAGTATTTCTGGTGTTCTTGTTGAAACTTGTTCGAAATTACATGTCTGTGTACCTGAATCTTTGAATTCAGGAATCACCATGTCTAAACCAACTGCAACTGAACTGAATTTACTTAAATGTGGAATGTCTACCGATTCTTCTTCATTTTGTTTAACTACACTCACAGGATTTAACGGTTCCATTAATTCTGGCACAATAATCATTTCAGTAAATATATCTTCCACATCATAGAAATCATCATAATCCGTCTGAATACACACACTTGCAACACTTTTCTTATTTTTCAATTTCTCAGACTCAGCTTTTTGAGTAAAACCAGCTAGTTTATCATTCAACAGTTGCTTTTCTTTCTCGAATTTCTTTGTTAATTCAACAATGTTATTCTCATGAGCAATCTTTAAAATTTTCAATTCATTGGTCGAATTTTTGAGTTCTTGCTCAAGATTTTCTATTTGCTTCTGTAAATCTAATTTAGCACCTTTCAAATCGTTATAATTGTCTAATAACTTCTTAAGCCGATCACATTCCTGTTGTATTTCAGCCAGATGTTTTAAGTCATTATTTCGCTGCTCATCCAGTGTCTTACATTTTGCTTTAAATTCCTCAATAATTTTGTTATTATTTGTAATTATTCCTTCATATTTGTTAGCACTCTCATTTAATTTCTCATTTGCCTTGTCCAAATCACCTTTTAATTTCTTGAGCTGCAAAATAATAACATAAATAATTAACAAATACATTAAAATAAAACGAAAAACATACATTTTGTGCGGATTTAGGTTCTTTCTTCTCCAGTTGTTCAATTTTCTTTTTCAGTGTGTCACATGTTTTAGTCAAACTATCAACTTCTTGGCAAGCAGACTGATACTTATTATGAGCGGTGTTTACATAGTCATCGTGAGTTTTTTCCAAAGATGCATGACGAACTTTTAATTCAGAAAGGTCCTTTAAACATAACACAATGTTAGTAGATATACAATACGTATACATAACATTATATTTACTTACATTTTCCAAAGGTGAGTGTATACTTATACACTGGTTCAAACGAACTTGTACGTCCTTGTATTCTAGCTTTAATTGTTCGATTTCATGATTTTTTTCAGAATATTTTATCAAAAGTTTCTTATACTTTTTCTCTACTCTATGCAAATTCTTGCTCTTGTCCCCTAATAACTTTAAAACCTCACTAAAACAAAACAACAATCATTTAATAACTTGTACCAACAAATCTATAAAAACATCCAAAAATATGTATTGTACATTTTACTTACTCAGTTTTTATTATCTTCTCTTTAATTAAAAGTAGTTCATTGATTGGATTCTGTATTTCATCCTAAAATAAAACATAAATATTAAATTTATTTAAATAACCTCAATGTTTTTCCTACAAAATCATATATTAAAATTTGCAAATTTTATAGTTCGAGATGAACTAAAATTACTTACCATGTTTGCTGGAACAAGACTCACACACGCTCATTGTCAAATAAGTTAATATAAATATAATCCATGTATAAATTATGAACACGCTTGCACCGGTCAACGTTTGTAAAACGTTCAAGCACATGGACACTGCACATGCGCTTAACAACTCTTACATTTAGGCGGTAAAATTCTCTGTCATAAAAAAACAAATCACAACAAAACATGTGGCATTTCACAATGGCGTAGATGATCACAAAACAGGAGAATAAATAACACAAACAATGGTACAATACTTGTTAATTATACTTTATTCACACATACATTCACACAGTGGAAAAAAATCTGTTTCAAAACATACATGTACTTAATAATTAAAATAAAAAACATAATTTTGTATTTCTCTCTACTCTATTCTCCGTTTCTTGACTAAGGATCCCAACTGTAAATGAAAAATAAAATTAGTAGAAAACTTTTGTTCACAAATAGCTGTATATATTACCAATTCTGAGATTGCAGGTAAATTATTGGTCTGATCATTGGCTCCGGTATTAACGCCACTATCTGTTGACGCAACTGATCCTTTGGTGCCCTTAATATTACGATGTTGTGGGAATGTTGGCATTAATTTCGGATCGCATGCTGTAATATAAACAAATTAATTAGGTACGTTTAAATCCGGCTATGTAACTGTCAAGTCTTACGTAATGGCGCTTCTTTGAAATAACTGCTTTGCAAGCATTCCTCAGCTGTCGCCCGCTTACGTGGGTCGTACATAAACAAGAAGTTCAACAAGCGCAGTCCGGCAGCTGACAGCCAGGGGAAACGTTGTTTCAAATTATTATACGGTTGTTGTTTTAAAGTGAAGTTTTGCAGTGCTGGTAATTCACTGAATCCGGGCCATATCGCATCAGATGGAGTACCTTCAAGAATACAAAGTAAGCAAATATATTATTACATTTTTATATATCTTGTTCGCGAACGAGTTTTCATTTGAAACAAAACATTAATGAATAAAAAGTGTTTCACCTAACAAATCGACAATGAGTTCCAACTGTTGTATCTCTGATCGACCGGGTAATAATGGTTTGTGACCTAATAGTTCACCCAGAATGCACCCGGCAGCCCACATATCCACACTAGTGGTTTGTGTAGGGGCCTGCAACAATAACTCGGGGGCACGGTACCACAGTGTCACCACTCGTGGAGTCATAGGGCGAAGCGGTACGCCAAACCAACGTGCCAAACCAAAATCAGCTAATAGAAATGATTAAATCAGTAACAATGTCTGATATACACTAATAATAATATATATACCAATTTTTACACATCCCTTGTCAGTCATTAATAAATTTGACACTTTCAAGTCACGATGAACAATAAAATTGTAATGTAAATATCGCAAACCCCTTAAAACTTGTAACATTATGCATTTTACTTGTGATTCTGAAAACGGAGCTTGCATATTATCCAATAGCGAAGCCAAGTCTTGTTCACAATATTCCATAGCCAAAAATATACTGCAAAATATTTGTATTTGTTAATCTATGATTTTATATTAATTATGACCATAAATACATACCTTTCAAGACTTCTTCCAACAACAACTTCTTTAAGATGTACAATATTCTCGTGTCTACAACTTAAAAGGACTTGAATCTCTCTCAAGCCACTAACTGGAATGCCATCTTTCTCATGTTCCATACGAACTTTCTTCAGCGCAACTATTTTGTCTGATATAGTATCTTTAGCACGATCTACAAAATCACTCAATATAGTTTCCTATATGAAAAATATAAATTAAATACTTACAAACTATCCCGTACGTGCCTTCTCCAATGCGATTAAGTTTTTCAAACTCTGATACAAATCTGCACCGGCCCAACTACGAAAAAATGTAAATCAGTCAAACAAACAAGTCATGTTTGTAACATTAGTACTTACAACATCACTGTCTGGTATCGACATTGGTTTGCCTGTTTTAAATGAGGTAAGCACACCCCTTCGAGTAATTGGGGCTGAGGGCTCAGCCCCGTCGGTTGAAATAGCCGGAGCGGCATCAGGGCCTAAACATAACCTCAATTACAATCGGAAATACACAATAAATTATAAAAGTAACTTCAGCTGACTTTATTATTAGTAAACAGTATATTGTGATCAGAAAATACTGTGGTATATACTTACTTTTTCTCAATATTTCCATATTTAATAAATTCCTTAATTATAATTTATATGATCAACCTTTATCCCCTCTACCTATAAACAAGCATGTGCTGCAATGTGCTGGTAAATAAAGAGGTCAGCACATTCGCATTTGCGCATATGTCACAAATTTTTATTCAATGTGAATTTCATAAAAATGATAGCTAATTCATTATTCTTTTTATGTATTTGTTGTTGTTAAAAATGTGTTTTTAATAAGTATAGTGGTTCGTGTATAGTTTAGTGTTGAAGTAAGAAATGATAAAACATTCAGTATAAATTCTACTTCCAATATTTATCATGGATCAAATTGGCGGCATTTCTCAGAAATTAGTCATTGAACTAATAATAATTGTGCATAATAAGAAAAGTGCATGAAAAACTGAAAATATTAATATAACCTGTTGAACTAAGGGAACGAAACATTTTCTAGGTTTGAATTGCAAGTGTCCTTTACAAAATATCGTTGTTAATGGGTAAGTCATTTAAATGCTTTTTATATTTGTTTGATTGATACTCATATACTTGATTAACCAAAATACATGTAACTTAAAGTTATAGTTAAATTATGCACGACCTTCTTGATAACAATGTAATTAAATCATAAAAACTCGAATAGGGCTTGTTGTCTATTTTACTTACTCGGGATATTCAGGGTAAAATAATTTATTACAAATATTAAATTAATTCTTTATTTCCTATAAATACATACATTTTTTAATTATATAAAATAGTACAAACATATCAAACAAACATCTTATTTATTTGCAACAATCCACGGATGTTGCATCACTTCTGGCAATGAAATTCGTGAACTACCATGTTTCCTAAGAAGCTAAAAAATAAAAGTTATATTTATTAATGTATCAATAAGTCAAATATACTGTATTTACCTTTAATATCACATCTTTTGCACCCATAGGCACACAGCTAGGGAAATGTAAGTCTAGTGATCGAATACGTTTGTATGTGGCCTCTGAATCTTGACTTTCAAATGGCGGATTGCCGACCAGAAATTCATAACACAAAATTCCCAAGCACCAGTGATCCACGTACTTGTTATATTCTTGACCTTCTACCATCTCTGGCGGCAAGTAATCTAAAGTACCACACATTGTTCGGCGACTAAAAATTAGTTAATTTCACATTAGTGCAGAATATAAATATAGAAGAACACAATATTTGTATATTTTTAGTTTCTTTTACTTACGCAGATTTCGGTGCGTGCACAGACCAACCAAAATCAGCCAACTTGATATTACCATCAATTGTAAGCATAAGATTTTCCGGCTTAATATCTCGGTGAATAACATTATTCAAATGACAGTAATGCAGAGCGTCAGCCACTTGGTACGTGTATTTAGCTGATCTGTAACATTAGACATTATAAACATAAACGTATAAAATGATAATCTACAATATTTTACATACAAATGTTCATTAAATCGGCCATGAGGGGAGTTCTTCAAGTGTTTATACAATTCACCTTGTCCTGCATACTCCAGCACGAGGTACACACGATAATCATCATAAAACCATGTCAACATTTGCAGAATATGCGGATGTCTATACACAAACATATCATTTAGAACCTATAGCAATACAACTAGATATATTTATAATAACCTTAAATGTGTTTGAATTTCAATTTCCCTCAAAATCTGTCTTTCAACTCTGCCTTTGGAAATTTCATTTTTGATCAGTGTCTTTAAAGCAACTACCATTTTTGTTTTCTTCTCTCTGGCGAGAAATACTCTTCCAAATTTTCCTCGACCGAGACGATTGCCCAACTCAAAATCATCCAATGACCATTCGTAACTGTTTATAAAGTGAATATTAATAAAACTCATATACAATATAATATATAGAGTATTCATATACATAAAATAATATATTTACTTTTCATTCCCATAAGCATCATGCTTTATCATATTTTTAACAGTTTCAATAGCATCACTTCGGTATTTGTCTGGTATGGCTAACAATGAAGCAACATTTTCCTGGCCAATGGCAAGCAAATCATCCTCAGATAACATAGCTGGTGCAGCGCACATATTTCACTTATAAAACTGTATAAATACTGATAAATACTATTCACTTTCATTTACAAATGTAACTGTCAAATGACAAAACATTACCCGTCGAAATCCGTTACGAAATTTTCAAACTAGTAATGACAAGTGGTGGGGGAGATTGTTTGTGGCGCCGCGTATAGGAGAATCGAAAAAGTGATAAAAGCAACCTATAACCAGTGCTTCTCAACCGGGGGTCCGTAACAGATTTATTATTTTCAATTACTCAGATAGATTACTGTTAGTATAGGTCCAAATACACATGTTTAGAAATTTTATGTTTATTTATTTCTTATAACATATTAAATGCAAGTTTCAAAGTTATAAATTAAATAGACTCTACAACGTATTATTGACGATTTCAATAACGTAACGAAATAATGCTTATTCTCTAACAACAAATAATTATATTCAGTTGAATACATTTCTAGATAAAACCAAATTGGCTGCTAGTTCATAATATTCACATAGAAATAACGGACAAAACCAATGTACATTGAAAATTGAATAAATGAAAATAAAAAATAGGCCCAAAGCTAGCCCATTGAACTAACTAACAATACATTAGTTTGTTAATCACAATAATAGAATCACATATATGTACCTTACACGTGAATATCATATGTACACTATACATGGAACATTAGAAAACATTGCACAAAACGAGAAATTTATAGCTGTATAAAAATAACCCACACATTCTTATTCACAAGTACATATTTTATATAGCAGCTTTTTACATTCATATTCATATAATATAGTCTCCAATATATCTTTTTGCTTTTCTTTTTTTCTTTTACAGCAATCTCTATTTATTTCACAACCTACTAAACTAAAAAGTCACAAGAGAATTCAATAAAATACAAACAAATTCAAGCCAAGAAATTAAACCAATAATTATACATTTATACGTCTGCTTATATTCGCCGTGTTTTTTGTGCACATAAAAATGTTTTGTATTTGTTATTTTTTGGCGGTGGTACTGTTTATAGTATCGTGTTCATTGTGAAAGAGATAAAAATTTATCAAAGGTAATAATGTATATGTAAGCTTTGTTTTCCTTAAAATAGAATTCATTTTTATTTTCACCCACAACGTAAATATGGTTATCATTTTGCAGGTTAGGTTAGTCATAAAAAATGCATATTGATGAAATAAATCCCTGATATGCATGAAGATGATAAATGTAATACTGAAATGAGTGAAATAAATAAAACTCTCACCACAGTTCTGTACCATACATTGTCCAATAGTATATCAGGTAGTAAACAAAGAATTATTGTTTTGTCTAAGCAGAAAAACTGCAATTGTATTTTATCAAAAACTAAAGTATACATATTCGCATGTATGTTCCAGACGTGAAGTGAATGTATGTATGTATGTATGAATAATAACACTTATTTCTGTATTTTGTCAAGGAAATCCGACTCTATAACTTTGTCCAGTTTTTCTAAAACCGCTGTCAACTGTTTATCCGTTTGTCTGTCATTGTGGCTATGATCATTGGGTACAGTGCCGTTACAATCTGTCCTATGTCGGTTGGAACACAAACTAAGCGTTTTAAAGAAACTATGCAAGTCTTTCAGTTGTGTTATATGATTAGTTGTAAGTAACAATTCGTTCTGTTTGGTTGGTAACGTTTCTATTTGTTTATCAACGAATTTCTGATCCATTAAGTTGGCTATCCTGGTGACGTGTGGCACAAATGTTGGTATGTTCACGTTTATCGAGTGCGCAGAATCATCTCCAACGAATGCCCATCGGTACCTTGAAAGAAAACGTATATACAATTGTAAATTAACGGGAATAAATTCTATTACTCAAACGTCAGAATATTAGGTTATAAATGTAGTTTAAATATAACTAAAATATTGCAATTTCTGTTAATATGTGTGTGTGTGTGTGTGTAATCTATCTCATGATTCTGTGGTTACCAAGCATAGTATTTTGTACTGTAGGTGAAGCTATAGTTGTATGTATGTATGTATCTAGCTGATAACTACATTTATTCTTAAACTTTGGTGTAGGATGACTTACATTTGAAATTGGGGCAAAGCGGTGGCGGGTAATATTAACGCCAAATCGAGTAGTTTGACGGTGGCCAGTTGCAGCTGCAACCAGTGCGGATGACCGTGGGCATGTAGTCCATTATTACTGTTCGTACTCCAGCTAGGGTCCAGCGTGGAAAGTAATTTGATATGAGAACTAAAAACGTTATTTCAATTGAAAGGAAACTTAACAGTTATTCACATGCATGAACTCTCCTAATATGTATCAAATATCTAATTGCGCATACGTGCAAGTACAAGCTTGTCTTGTTACAGATCCTCACATGGCATGATTAGTAGAAGCATTTGTAATGACAACAAAGGAAGAATTAATAAAGAAAAAAGTAGATAAGCAAGAGACAGACAGTCAGTGTTGTTAGAGAAGCGTGATACTAGTGGCTAGTTACATGTAACATTACCTGCTATTGGTCCTTTATCCATGAATCAAGCAATCCAGCACACCCCATGAACAGTAAACAAACCATTTTAGCAACCAATATTATGAAACAGATCATCTTAAATTATGTTAAATACACAGTCACAATCTTCTCGATAATAGTATATCAGCAAGTGTATGATATTATCAAGAAACTTGTGCCCAAAACATAAAAAACAAACAGTACAATTTTAATTTGTACCCAAACACCCCCCAATGGTATTAATTTCTTGTGTACATTCTATAAACTGTTAATAAATATGTATTACTATAGTTAGGAACATGGTGCTTAAGTGTATATACTTGTAATTGGAGATTATATTGCATCATACCTGAATTCTTCAGTGTCTGTACTTAATTCTTGTTCAATTTGCAAGAATACTTGTAGCATCTCGGATATAATAATGGGCCACAGCGAGGTGACGTGTAACGGACTCATTCGTAACAGTATTACACGGAAACACAAGAATACTTGTGCTTGTACGTTAGGTACGGAAAGACGTAAACTGCTGGCTAGTTGTTCTAAAAGTATTAATTCAATCAAATACATGAAATATTTTCATCATCCTAGTTTATTTAAATTTATTCACAACTGTAGGTGCTTGCTATACTAACTACAGTCTACTTTGTACATACCTTGAATATCAGGCATATACTTAGCATACTGATCTATTTCACTACACAAAATCACAAAGGCAAGTCTTTTCAATAACTGTGCTCGTTGTTCATATTCCTGTTCTCGCGAAGAAAATATACTAAGACTTCCACTTTGTGTCATAGAAACTCTACCTACAAACCAAATCATGACAGCCAATAGTACCAACACTGAAAAAACAATAAAACTTACTCATAAGATCACGGAACGTTGTATTGTCGTGTGTCATTAAATTATCAATAATAATTTTCCAGTACTTTAAACTAGAATATTCCATTTGAAACAAGTTGTTATCGAGTAACAAATCAAACACATCTTTCCGCCATGCTTTTCGTGTATACTGATAGCTGCTCAGGCTTGCCAACAGCTTTGAACAAGCTTGAAAACTGGCCATATTGCGTGACGTATGCGTACGTAGGTATGGAACAATATTGTACATGAGAGAGGTTAAAATTGTTACTACTTTATCTTTTTCTTGTGATCCAAAACAAATATCTAAAACTGGTGCTAATATTTCTGCTAGAACCTGTAAGAACATATATTGTTTTAGTTTTCTTTGTACATGCACATAATATATATATAAATGAATATTGTCTTACCAACTGCGCGTGTACGCTGTATACTTGCGTAGCGGGACTGTCAGTTGTAGTGCCGGGTTTAGATGTAATACTACTAGAATCGACATCAATTTCTTGCTCCTTTACAGCAAGATTCCGACGTAACCATGTTGTTTGTTCCAAACAAGATCCACATACTTGTGAAACACATTCTATCAACTATGAAACAATATTTATTTAACAATATTTGAATGAACGTATATACAAAATACTAAGTAAGTATTTATATAAACATATTTTGACATTAAAAGTGACATTTTACCTTTGACGTTACATCTTGTAAATCTTTCTGATCCTTCCGATCGTTCAGTGGACAACATTTAATCATAAGCTCGTGCAAGATGGCAATAACCAAAAATTGTGCAGGTGGTGCCAGGGTGAAACTCTCTCTGAGCAGAGCTTGCAACGAACTCCACGCTTCCAACAGTTGCGTGCCAGTAGCATTTTGCATGTAACTAAGACAAATAAAACAAATCAGCTGCCTGCGGTCTAAACACTGAGTCCTAACGAACAAGTTCATACCAGTAGAACAGTTCTAACAATGGTACATCTAGACATATATCAGCACTTAATCCCTCTGTAGGTGGTGGTGATTTGATAACAATATGTACTGTCTGTACTAGATTATCTATCGGAATAACTCGTATCGCCGATATCAAGTACACTAAGTTTTTCTGACTAGCATTCGGTTCAGGCAATACCTGAAATACATACAATGTGTAAGTGTGTGTGTTTCAGCCAGCAAAATAGCACTGAATAGAAACCTTTCTCGCATTAGCGATGGCCGTTCTTCTCTCAAACCAAGCAACTGCTACTGCAGCCAAAAAGTTCGCACTATGATGCAATGATATAGGACTTAAGAACTCGAGTAATTGTTGTTTTACTACTTTCGAGTAGCCAAACACACTGTTAAAGTCTGCGTCAGTGGTACATATGGTTTGCCATAACTTTGCAACGCTCGTAATGATTCGTGGCATATGTCCCAGTACAGTTTTCCGTGCGAGTTGATAATGGTCGGAGTTCTGTTTGTTAGCAGCTGTGCCATCGTATGTGATCGGTGGCAAGAACACATTTAGCAGATTGTTAAATATCTGAGTAGGATTTGTGACGGATGAACTTGTGCCTGCATGTGTTTGCATAGTGGACTGTTGGGAATCGAGTAAACAGTAATGACATATAATGGTTAAAGCTTCAAGCTGCGTTATAGCATAATCAGAAGCCAATTCACGATTCATGTCAGTCGCTTTATAAGTTTCCGCTATTTTCTCAATGTTATTGCAAATCTGATGGATGATACTTAGTGATATTTGTTTAAGATTCTGACCTATGTACGGTAAGCAAGATGTTATCATATTGCACCAGTTCTGATGTAAATGTTTCATATTCTGGTGACGTAAAGCACTTAGAATAGCGGACAGAAACATTTGCTGTTGCGGTATTAACACTGTCGGTGTATATTTCAGATTCTCAGCCGTGACACTTGACGCTTGTTGTGGCGGGTTCACAACAGGATCTTGTTGTGAAAACACATGATGTTCTAGAATAATCAGTGACTGAACAAGCCTGTAAACACAAAGAAATACAATAGTCACACACTTTATACATACTATAGATATAGTATTTACCTTAACAATTGTATTTGATACGCTTCAACGTGTTCAGAAACTTTCTTATGTGAATCGTACAGTTGAAAATGATTAAACAGTAATATATCTTCGGCAAATGTCATTTCGCTGTCAAAATTTCTCACCGACGTTAATAAACAATGTAACAAAATTTTCTGTAATTTACATTTGGACAACATATCTCCAATATAACAAGAGAATCCCTTGGTATTCTCATGTACTAATGTAACTAAATTCTTAACAATAATATCCAACAAATCTAAACTGGCCAATTGTATCTTCAAATTATTATTTATTTCCTCTTCGTTTAACTTTGAATTATCAAGATTCGGGTAAAAACTACGAGCATAGTTTAGACACACGGATATCAGTATCTCTAGAAACATGAATCCACGATAGAAATTTATATACTCAGTGTTTAAGTCACCAGAAAATCCCAGGCCGAAGATGGACTTTCTATGTCTGCCAAGCAAATGCAGTAAATCTGTATTATTCGACGATTGCAAACCAGTCGTAGCAAGTGAACTAATGAATAACCTCGGATTCGTTAGAATACTATTCTTCAAAGTATTAAACGCATACAAAATCAGATTCGAATCGAATACATCACAATAGAGAAGTATGTGATGATGAATCGTATAAATATTGACTGGTTTATTACTTTTATCACTAATTCTGGCTTTCATATTAATCTCTTTCTTCCGTGCTTTATTCTCATTCTCTACACGTTTCTCTTCCTTTATACAGTACACTTTATCCAGAATATCTTCCATAATTTCCGATGCAATAATTTGTGATTCCTTGAAAAACTCCTCAGCTGCCGTGCTGATTTCTAATTCTGCACTTACTTTTTCCGAATCTGACATACAGTAAGACCAACTGTGTACTAGACCAGCATTTTCGTAGGCCTCCAGTTTCTCATGATCACTCTTCTCTTCCAATGATTGTGATTTGGATAATCTTCCAACGTTCATTCCAATCTTTTTGCCTCCATATTCTCCAGAAACGTCACTTATTCCATCCGCTATTGGCTCAATTTGTTCCAGGTAACTAGTTAGATACTTGGAAGAAAATGCTGAAGTTTTCTCAGCAGCACTGTCACTATTTCGATGTTTTATTGCCGCATGCGAAGCGGTACACTCAAAACCATCATCTTTATTATTAGACAGTTCATATTCCATACTAGTATCATTAGATTCCTCAAACGATTTTGAAATTTCATTATTCGATTCAGAACTTGTTTGTGTTATATCATTTGTAGACGAAAGGCTTTCAATCGATGAATTTTCAGACGAATTTGATTCGTACTTTGTATAAGAACCGACAACACTGTCCGAGTAGATTTCCTTTGAACTTAACGGGTTAATGAATAATTTCACATTGGATTTAGGTGGCGTCTCTACTTGCGGTATGTCTTCAACTGTTTTAAAGTCTCGATTCTTTCGTGTCACCACGCTAGCGTTATCTGTTATACTAGTAGTCATATTAATAATGCCAGTTTGTTTCTTTGCGGCTTTACTGAACAGAAAACTCTTTAATTTCGTCGGCGGTTTTGGCGTAACGTTATCCGTAACGTGATACACTACGTTACCGTTAACCGAACTTATCGCACATATTTTCTTCATGTTTGCGTCTTCGAGTTTTTGTAAATCTGTCGAACTGCTCTCGAATTTCTCGTCACTCTTTTGTATATGCACGTGGCTTATTGATATTCTAGCGGTATTTGGACTTAAGAACATTGTGAATAACGAATTCATTATTCGTGAAATATCGTTACGCAGTAGGCTGTGCACTAGGAATGTTTCGGATAAAAGTTTTATATTAATCTTTGAACTGTTTTGCAAATTATCTAGAATCTTAAGCAGGGACCTAAACATACAATCATGTTATTAACAATTTACAAATATGTAATAATTATCTAACAGACAGTTATATTTATACATACATACCTGTCAAAATTTCTTATCGTTCTTTGGCTAAGTGGAATTTTAATATCCAAATCTCTTCCTAAATGCCATATAATTGTGAATCTTTTAAAGTATTCCACAGTCAAGTTTTCAGCTATTAAATATCGACCAATGACTTGTTCCACACATGATTTAGTTTCGAATATATTGTGTATTTGATACAACAATGTTACACATAATAATATTTGACTCTGGTTACAAACTATGCCAAGGAAGTCCCATAGAATTTGTGACATAACCTAAACCAATCATATTCAGATACTATGCATTGTACATATTGAACGAATATATTTACCTCTATAATATATGTACAATTTTCCAAGTAATTCACATGTGTATTCCGTAATATACCCATAACTACGACTTTCGTATTATTTTCATTGTTAATTCTCTGATAACTTTGCGCTTTGGCTAAACTCAACATTTCCAGTAACGTGTTGATAGCAATCATTTGAATCTCTTGGTTATTTTTCTGTGGATAACATCCGCAAACAATCAACACTTTTATCCAATACGGAAAATCACTATCACTCTTATGTTCTTCGATTATATTCGGAAAGGTATTGAATTCTAACAAGATACTCGATGCTAATTTCATTGCAGAATTAAATTCTTGATTATGATTCACCGGTCTCTCGGAGAAACTTATGTTTGACACTTTTCTATAACTGGTGTGTGACTTTGCTGTAAACACGTCTTGACAGGTCATACTCTTCTGTAACAGAAGTTCCAAATCTCTGGTCCTATTGTCCACGTTATACCGTAGTTTTTCGAAAATATTACTAACATTTATTTCTGGTATAATTTTCGTTACAATAAATACTACATAGAATTTTCTATACACATTCAAACATTTAATAATATGTTTATTTTCAGTTTTTGTCTGAACCGGTACTGACAGTGTCTCTGTTTCATCTCTCAGTGCCAGATCTAGATTCTCATTAACTGCTTCCGCCGTTGCCAGTTCTTCCTGTTCATCCTTCTTTAAATCGTACAGTTTAGAACTGGATTTAGATTTCTTATTTTTATTCTTCTTATCTATCCGTGGACTAGATTTCTTTTTAAACATCTGATTACTATTCGATCTTTCTCGGTTCAGATCAATGTGCAATTCACTACCTAATCCATTTTCATTAATTTTCGAATCAGATTTACTCTTTTCAAGTTGTGCGCCGAATTTCAATTCTTTCCCGCTGAACGACTTGCTGAGATCATTTTCTGTTTTTGCACTATCATTCACTCCGGATGTGTTACTCTCCTGACTCGACTGGTCCGTTAATATAGTAGGATTCTGTGCATCGGTCGAGTCTACAGAACTATTCACGTCTATTTCAGGTTTAGCAATGTTCTTTACAACAACAGGTTGAATCTTGTTCAATATTTTCGTGCATAATTCCAAACTTTGTGTGATTTGTAGCTTGTTAAGTATCTTGATGTTATCTTTCATAAGTGTTATAATTTTTATAAATAAATTCGGTAATATTTCTGACGTATTATCAATGTATGTTTCTATCGGAATAACATCTAGCAAAAATTCAGTTAACAGACACAGTTCTAAGACATTTGGCCTGCCGAAACCAATATCATTTACTTGTCCCAGCTTGCTCGTAGTATCTTTGCCTGCATTAGCTATCGCAGTTTCATAAGCCCTGCCTAAATAATTCCAGATATAATACGCTTCTAATGTGTTAAACAACAGATTCGCGTTCTTAATTAACTCTTGGCATTTTTTGTTTAAAAACTGGCGAGATAATATACTTTTGGAAGAAAATGTTGGCCCGTATTTCAGACTACTCAGATTTCCCGTAAACGAAACACAACGTCCATTCACGTTATTCTGCATATTAGCCTGGTGCATACATGTTAGATACAATGATCGGAAAACATCGTACAATATCGTGTCCAATATCACAGGACCGATTTGTGGTTTGTCCAGCAGTGAAGTTAGTAGTCTGTACGGTTTCACATCAATACTCTGTTCAGAACAAGATTGTGCCAAGATAACACGGATAGCTTCTACAAGAATGTCAATAGAGTACAGTTCAAAGTATTTATCCGTGTGGCTTTTATTTTCCGAAGCGTTTACGTTTTTCACTAACGGATGATCAGAATGAAGAAGAGAAACATTTACTTCGGATCCAAGTAGCCAGGAATATAATCGTCTGTTGACAATAGATTTGATAGTATTTTGTCTTTAGCAAAAGAAGAAGAAGAAATATGTTACCTGTTCAGTGACATATCTCGGCGTAAGATTGTAGCTAATGATGCTGTTACTAGCCGTACCATATCGGTGTATAATAATTGTGTATTGTGCATTGGAAATCCAACTAGAAGTAGATCCAGAGCAGATCTTTGGACTAGTACACTGGAATCTTGTACACCAGCGCACAGCCCAGATACCTTAACATTACATCAATTATTTGAATCCAACATTCAATGGTGTCTTGTCACAGAAATATGAAAGAATATTTCTTACCATAACATCGATGTCATTTCCCATCAAGTAAAGTTGATCTTCCATACTGAGTTTCTTGTTAAAATGCTGTAACACATAGCTGATAGCTGGAAGCCTGACAGGACTGTTGCTTCGGACACATTGCCATATGCAAGTGTAAAACCAAGCCGCACCCACCCCCTCGCATACTTTCTCCAGCAAGGAATTTGTCCTAAAAATTTATACATTTTGTAGTAACCCAATACCTCAAAAATACGTTTTTTTAAAAACAGCTAAAGTTACTGAATTTTTAATAATTATATTTCAGTCTAAGTTTCATTTTGAAAAGAGTGTAATATTTCTGGCTGAAATAGATTTAATTGGATTCTTTCAGAATACAATACAATGTTGATAACATTCTATTGATAACAGTCGATTTCCTCATTTGTTCTAATACTAAAATAACCGACATACTCACATGTTTAATGTTATCTAAATCCGATAAGATTAACAAATAAAATAGAGGAAATAATTAGTATTACCTTTCAAAATGGTCCGAACCAGAATCAAGACCAGGTAATACTCCACTTAGAAAACCACTTAACGCTGGTCGCAATCGTTCTCCTAAAGGTACAAAGTGTGTTTCATACACCTTCAACAATGACGGCCGTACATTCATGGCGGCATGACCCAGTAAAGGAAATAATCCTAACAAATGCATACAAATGTAATGTAGTACACTGTAATACACTAAAACATGATGTTTACATACCAGCACTGTATATAAACAGTTCATGAGAAAGTCTATTTGTGCCCATACACTTGAAAATAACATCGTAAGTTTCTAAGGCCTTCAGATGAACTCCCGAAGGTAAAGCTGGATGCATACATTGGGCTAAACGTTTACTAATCTTAATCCTCCTCGGTATTACAGGAAATTTGGTATAATTCAACAAAACCTTTATAAACAAACAAACTTAGAATTACAATAGTTACAGATAATATCGAATGACGCGTACCTTATTTAATTTTCCTAAAGCTGAAATAAGATCTGGCCATTCTGACGTGTATTCAAAATTCTTCAACGCTTTGTCAACTGCCGCCACATACATACGATATTTTGAGTCTTTCATCAACTCATACTCTTCCATGGCTATAGTCGTCATTTTCAACTTATTTGCACACCAATTTTACAACCAATACATAACTAATTTACACTACCATATTTCACTATAATTACACTAGATAACAATAGATCATAAAACATTTTTAAACAACTAGTTCATAACTTGGCTTGGAATATGTACGCAACTAGATGTGAATGTTGATTGTTATAATTACACTGAAGGAAAAAATAGTTTGCTCCAATATGTACAAATTGATAGGTCCAATTGACAGGTAAGGTTAGAACACTATACGTCACTAAAATTTTTCACTTGTAACATTTTTCTGTTACGGTATTTAACGTTCTTTGTATTAATAATCACATGATGAAATGCACTACTATGGAACAGAAGAAGAATTAATCGACTATGAAATGAAACGATCTTGTTTACATGACATTTTGACACAAAAGTTAATTGATAATGCTGATAAAGGGCAAATCCCATCCCACTGAGTCAAGAGAGACAGCCATACCCGCGTCACTTAAGTAGAAGTGAAATGGCATGCAAAGAAAACAATAAACAGTGGTCAATGATATTAGCAACAATTGCAAAATAAAGAAAAAAACTCTGACTTAAAATAAGCGGAGAAAACATAAATATAAATCAGAATAATAATTACAAAGAATAACATTATCATTTAACTCTTGTTGTTTATAAAATGAAGTATACAATAAGTAAAATAATTGTGTACTTAATACTTCTACTATAAAACATCGAATAAGCCACTAAAATATTCTAAAAGAATATTCCCCAACATTCTTTAATAAAAAAGGTCACAATGCAAAATAAAATGTCAAGGTCATATCTGTCAAACCTGACATTTGATCTGAAATAAAACGGAACAATGATTTAGATAATTCAATTATGATTTTCTTAAGTTTATTTACACCTCTGTACGTAGAAATATGGGAAAAAGATTAAGGTAAACACATATTCACATTATAATAATAATATATTTAGATATTTTACTTTTTTGCAGTTCAATTTACAAACTATCTTTTATATTACTAATTTTAGTTATAACATACAATGAATTCATTGTTTATACAATTAACAGTTGGTCTTGGGCGAAATTAACATGTAAAAATGAAACAAACTGCGTTAAAATATTATTGGTAGCTGATCCACAACTTATAGGCGAAAAAAATGAAATATATCACGTTATTACTCCGATTTCAGTTTGGGATAGTGACAGGTGTTGTATAGAATTTAGTGTAAAAGGAAACTAGTTTTCATATTAAATATTGTTCATAGATTTTTGGAAATAACTTACAGTACAGTTGTTAATCATTTGAAACCTGATGTAATTATATTTCTGGGCGATTTATTTGACGAAGGCTCAATAGCTAGCAATGAACAGTTCAGCAGGTATCTAACACGATTTTTCAATATATTTACTACTGGTTTCCCCATAATTGTAAGTAACATTTACATCTGTAAATTGAAACGTAATACTTTGAAGAAAATTTGTTACAATATTTTTCTAATTTTAGCACATTTGGCTGCCCGGTGACAATGATATCGGTGGTGAAACAGATATGGTTACAGACCAAAATGTCAGACGGTTTGAGGAGGCATTTTTACAACCTTCCGTGATAAATGTGAAACATATCAAATTCAGTAAAGTAAATCGAATGTTACCATATCCACCACAATCGTTTGCATACGCTGATATCAAAGATGATCATCATTTATCAGTTGTATTGAGTCATATGCCACTTATTTCAGTACCAGGTTTATATGTGGACAAGGTAAAATATATACCATTAAATATTCTCTATACATGTTAAATACATCAGATACACTGTATTTCAGACGTTAGATATACTTAAACCAAAATTAATATTTACTGCACACGAACACAAGTCGAAACTTGTACAGACCAATGATTTACAACAGTACAGAAAAATATCTGATTTAAGCGCGCATGATAACAAAATACATGAGTACAAATTAACCAAAAACGATATATATGAAATAATCAATCCCACATGCTCATATCGCATGGGAACGAAAAATGTTGGCTACGGAGGTGCGAAAATTGGTAAGTGTATGGTAAGAGATTAGTGTAATAGATATAATTAATTAGAAGAATGTACGTAATTGAAGTTGGGTATGAATGGATTGAAAGTAGATTTCTATATGTCAGATATATACGTTATATAAACATATACGTGTATGTATGTTCTAGAACATGATGATACTTTGCAGTACACAGTATTCTGGTCGCCAAACAGGTTTGCCAACCTACACACATATTTGTTTACAATAGTATTCTTAATTCTCCTATTTCTCATTTATCCAGTATTAAAAATCTTTACAAGACCACAGAGAATTCATAGTTCAAAATCGAAATATCCCTATAAGTTATTAAAAAATGGTGTTTAACACGGCAATAATTAAGATTAAATTAAACTCTATGCAATATGACTTATCAACGGTGCTTACTAAATGTTACAATACACATTCACCAAATAATTGCAATATACCAACAGTACAATCAAAGTTACTCATTGATTACGTATTATTTTTATACGGGTACAATATTATTAACGTGAATGTACAATAAAAAATCTAAATGTTTCCAAGAAAATATTTAGAACAAAAGCGCTGATATTCGGTTAGTAAATAACTTGTACATATCATTTATATAAAGACTCAACATATTATAACCTGTTTCAATACTTACATATTATCAACGACAGGTTTATAAAAAGTATAAATTTGATTGTAAAGTTTGAATCCGAAGTTTAAATTGTATCGCCGAATGTCTCCGCATATAATGAGGGTTGTATACATATTTATCAGCGCTATTAACAGATATATGTATTAACAAATGGTTTGTGGGTATTATTATTTAAAAATACTGTAGATTTAATACAACACATCACTGTGTTCAGATCTGAAAAAATATATCAAATACACTTGAATTCTGTAACGTACATTGTTAACTAAAATTGTTAAAAGAATATCAATATTTCTGTATGTTAAAAATTTTATGCTGACGACTTCGATTGCAAATTCCCAGTAATGTTACATCTTCTATTTTACAGTGTACCGTTTGCTATAAAAACAGTATTTATGAAGAATCTACTTAACAGAATTCAAGTTATAAGATTAAACCTAGACGATTTTATGAAATACCTTATTCTTTACAATAACTTTCACAAAATCATCTAATAATTATAATACGGAATTGTTACGCTTTCGTAAAGAATTTATCGAAGTGCCAAAATTAAAAACGCTTCGTATACATACAAGTATATAAGAGAACCAAAACAAACAAACAAGTACTCTGAAATAAAGCAATGTTTATCTAAATGTCTATACATATGTTTACGTTTAACAAGATATTATTGAAAACAAGATACAAGGTTTCTTGTTGAAACATCATGTTTCTATGCTTAACTGCGGGCCAGGTACAAATCTCTATGTTGGAAAAAGAAATATTAACTCGTAATATTAAGATAATTTTCTCATATATCCACATCACATATTAATTTAATGTTGTGCCTAAAACTTGCCAATATCATCACACATTAATACACTTCCCTGTATATATATTATTGTTATAGTTTGACTGTTTATCATCAGTTGTAACAAATATATATATTTAAGCACTAAATAATGAATAAATTTTTACAAATTTATATATATATTACTTGAATGTGTAAGTAATAAATTCTATTGATATGAATTACTGGTAAATAATTCGTTGCCAAAATAAGATATTACAGTTTATGAAGACTGTTAAAGATATTGTTCATTGTTTATTTCTGTTTTGACATATCACATTTCTAAATCCGTCCACTCTCCGGTGTATTAGGTTTGTATTATCTTGCAAATATATCACATAGTATTTAGTAAGTTCTGAGAGCAACATCACATTATCTAGCAACACGGATGTTCTATCAAGTCTTATCGTATTATTATATAGATTACAAGCGAATCTTAAACACCATGTTATGTTTTCAAACAAATGAATCTCGCTTTATGGCAAATAAAAAAAAACTGTATTATGTATTAAGCACAAGGAATTTATAATATGTCATTCTGTAAGTAATGTTGTAATTAATAAGTACTTATAATCAGGGAGGCGGATTTAATACTTAACATTGCAGTAAAACTGTATACTTACCACTTGAAAGTGACATGCAGATTAAATACATTTCACCGGAAGTAATTAAACGAATATAATTCTACGTTTTTCGCTTACCAAGAGTATTTATAATTTTGAATCAAGTGAAAATCGAATGAATCTACTACTTATGGAATGACTGACAGTTGTGTAACTGTTTATCCAATGCCTTAATGCGAACTGTCCAAATGTAAACTAATCCTAATACAAGTATTTACTTAAGCATCTATCACTACTGAAACACATACGTCCATGCTTGGCTATTGTTAACGAAATATCATTATCTATTTGTGTACTACTTGTAACAAATGAACTATGTTTATAACAAAACAATGTACCACCAGCAACAACACTCTATTAATGATGTTTAATAAAACGATATATGGAAATAATACAAAGTTTTTCTGTTTTATTTATAATGTGTCATATATATTCAAGGTAACTTCTATTAAATATTTCAAAAAATCAATACAAAACTACCTTAACCATATACTAGAAATATCAGTGACTTAGTATCAGTTCAAAAAATCACTTAAAATTATTTATTATGCACTGCGCTGAATGGTCTATTCTTAAATCAATACGAATATTCGATGTTAAAATACATTTGTCTTTTGTCTTCAATAAATTAATATAGTATGATTACTGATTTAAGTATAGAACTTTCAACTATTTATCAATATAAGCCTACTTGGATGTTAAAACATATGAGCCACCTTAAACTTGGTGAAAAATTAACAGTAGTTAATCTGCAATAATTTTACTTTCAATATAACTACTGTTTTCATTTCAATAAACATGTTTAGATTATAAATGATGTTAATGTGATCTATTCCCTTGGAACTAAAAACTGTAGTGGCTTAATACGTTATATTTAATTACAATCTAGTGCATAAACAGCTTACTCTAAAAACTAATTTCTAACAGTCAAACACTATAGTTATATTAGAAGAAATATCTGATGTCAATCAAGTACACTTTATAAAAATGCATACTTATCTACATTAAAAAATATATACCAGTCTATCAACTATTGCAACAAGTTAAAACTGAGCAGAAAATATGAAATTATTCTTAAACAAAGCTTTGCTTTTGGAAGTTAGCTAGTATATATCACAATTCC
Organism: Calosoma granatense; assembly: GCA_022063505.1. Lineage (NCBI taxonomy): Eukaryota > Metazoa > Arthropoda > Insecta > Coleoptera > Carabidae > Calosoma > Calosoma granatense. The sequence goes on from JAGJTL010000057.1 coordinate 2,506,218, forward strand.
AAAATATTGCGAAAATATTTAAGCTCGAATATAATAAAGGCTATGCGATGTAAGTTTAATATATTGAGAATTTCTAACCAAAAAAAATCGACATTATTAACTTTAAGAACTAGTATTTTATAATTCATAAATAATTGAATAATATACGTAAATTTGCATAATATATTTACTCTGAAACGTAAAATGACGTCGAGTTTCCGAACAAGGATGGTTTTTAAATTTTAAAGAATATGTTTCTCTTATACAAGAAAATCGAAATGGCCACCCATAAGAATGTACCCCACAGATTCATGGCAAGATATTCACGGTGATTTTTATAATATGGCACCCATGCAAACGGGAATGTATTACGCATAACCTCGTGTCCAATATAGAGTAACAGTGCATTCATACCCGGGTAAAAGAATGGTCTACCTCCCCACTTACGTGTGATGTCAACGAGTACATACAGCACACATTCAATCATGAACGCCATACTGGACAATGCCAGAGCGAATGACAGTGACCAGAGATTCTTATTGACTGGAATGATACCATCGTTTTTAGAGAAATTGCACAACATACCAGCAATGAATCCCTGTAACAAAGATATGTTACGTAGTTTGACGTTTTGTTTTATAATCTGAGACAGACTTACAGTTATTATTGCCCATACAGTCCAACGAACAGTTTTTCCATATAATGTTGTGTATGTTTGTAGAATTCTACCAGCTTGAACGCCTAGATATACAGTTAATATTGCTGTCAAAGTTCCCAGTAATCCTAAAACAAGATAGGAAAATAATATCCGGCTTCCTTGCGATGGTAACATTTTAACATTGAAGACACGAAGAAACTAATTATTTGACTTACCTTCGGGATCATAACGTACTGTAGTTTCATACATGATATGGCATGATGCACTCTTATACATATGGGTACCGAACACCATTCTATCCAAATACCCTGCCGCTCCGCCTGTACAATTTTCATATATGCCACCATCATGTAACCCACCAGGGCCCAAATATCCAGACGGACAGCCCGGCACAGGTGCGAGAAATGTAAAACAAGTATGCAAAGTAACCAGACATACAACCACAAGCCACTGTGGCCAGGCAACAAGGATATCTTCAATACAGCACAATCGTCCGAACTGTAACAAAGATATTTTATGGATTCAACATGTATTTTACAACGAAACTCTGTGTTTATTACATCTTCACTTGCACTTCGTTTAGTGAATATAGTCTCTAGTAAACCAACACATAAGTACGCCACACCTAAACGCTGCAAGACGCCGAGAAAACGAAGATCATCCAGTTCTGATCGTCTGCCATGTGAGTTTAATACAATTCCCAGAAGAATAAGTGCACTAGCACGGAAAATAATTTGCATGACAATTTGTCTACGTGGCACGGCTGTTCGTAAGCGCTTTCGTAGAGAAACAGTGATACTGAATCCCATAACCCACATGAACCTACAAGAATAAACACGTTCATATACATTATCAAGTTCTTACTGAAATCAAGCATATGTACTAACCATGGGAAAACCAGGTCAGCAACAGTTAAACCATTCCATACAGAATGTTTAAAGAACCAATACTGTCCACCTCCATAATTCACAAATATCATCAGAATTATACACAAGCCACGGAATACATCGATAGATTTAATACGAGTTGGATGTTTGCGTCTAGGAATTTCTTCGACAACCAAAGGTTGATTATCTAACGGACTCCCTAAATCCTACAATCAAAACAATACAGAATTCTATTCGTAATACAAGTGAATGGCATACACACATTTGTTAACTCGGATGTCCTAAAATAATTTAGCCAGTTCCGTCCACTATTATACGTGCACTTGTAAATACACTTAATCATATACCACAACGTACCAAAACATAGAAACACAATAATGGCTCCCAAAATTGCTGTAATTATAACAAAGCATGTGATATCATACAATTAGTATTCTTGTTCAATTATAAACTTACGCAAATAGGCATTATCAGCAGCTTCTTCTACATAAATGTTGGAACAGTTATCTTTTGTTATATTCCATCCATAACGAGCATGTTCATCGAATTTTAATGTTCGACTGAAATATAATAAATATTTTAATATGTTGACGTCTTAAAATTATAACCAAAATACATACTTGCATGTTATATTGTCGAACACTGCTTGAAACTTGAGTTGATATTTTGTGTTGACTAAATATGACTTCTTACTTTCCCAATCTTGAAACGAACAATTTTGGCATTCCAGATATTGAGCCCTGATTTGGACATTTCTATCCGTGAAAATATCGAGACATGCCTCGTCAAAAATAAAATCTGGGTTTGGCGATAAACACTTGTCTTTGTTACTCATAAGCATTTTGCATATGATTAGTTTACAACATTACCTAGTAGGAATGAATCATTTTATTGAAATCACTGTTTTACTCTGTTTTCACGTACTTACACTTAATCTGGCAGTAAAATAGTATTACGCAATATTCAATATTTAACAATGTCCCCAATACACACAAAATGAACAATAAGCACTGTGCTTGAATATTTTTGGTATGACTTTACAAAGAAAACAAAACAAATATTTTGTTCCAAGACGTCACGTACGTACGCTTGCACTATTTGACTTATCAGGATGTTTACGAACAAAAATAGTGTCTGTGGCCTTGAATTAAAGGCAGTTTTACATACTCCTGTAGCTGCGACTGGCTGGAATCAACAGGAAGACCAACTGTACTAACTTATGCAGTGTAAAAGTACCGTACTTTGTCACTTTTGTGTACGTAAACATTTATTATACATAGTTTATAATAAAATTATGGATTGTTCAAGTATGAGTGTAAAACTTCTTAGTGGAAATAATATGCCACTTATTGGATGTAAGATATCTAAGGCCAATACTGGATTAATTTTGTTTAACGTAACCTCACTTATTCAATTTACAAGTTTTATTTTATTTTTTAGTTGGGACTTTTCAAATCCGTGGTAGACAGTTAATATACGATGTAATAAATAATGCTTTAAATGCTGGATTTAGGTCATTCGGTAAATATTATTTTAAATTGCTTAATCAATGTTTTTTTATGATAATGAAATTTTAGATACTGCTGCTGTGTATGGTAATGAACAAGATATTGGTTTAGCTTTGCAGTTATTACTGCCTAAGTATAATCTTAAGCGAGAGGATGTATTTATAACTTCTAAATTATGTAAGATATATTCACAAACATTCTACAAGAGAGTGGAAAGTTTATATTGTATGTTTTTAACAGCTCCAAGTGATCATGCTGACCGCGTAGAAAGTGCAATTGAAAGATCTCTGTCAAACCTTGGACTGAAGTACTTAGATCTGTATTTAATTCATTGGCCTGGTGCATCAGGTATACCTGTAGACAGTACAGATAACCGTGCTTTAAGAGCGTACAGCTGGAAAGCACTAGTTAAAGCTAAACAAAAGGGTTATCTCAGAGCAATTGGAGTGTCCAATTATACAGTCAGGCATATGCAAGAACTGTTAAGTAACTGTTACGGTGTTAAACCTGATGTGAACCAAGTGAATAAATGAACATTTTCTTTATTAAATTCGAGTTAATACAAGTTTTATTGTAGGTTGAGTGGCATCCGCATTATTACCAGACAGATTTGTTAGAGTTGTGTAGAAAAGAAGGTATTTTGTTGCAAGCTTACTCTTCATTGGGTAGCAGTAATGATAAAACATTACTCACGGATCCTGTGGTGAATAGTGTAGCGAAGAAACTTAATAAAAGTCCTGCACAGGTAAACGTTTATATTCAAACTTCAGTCTTTTCGATAATAGTGTATTTATCAAGCAGAATCTTACAAATAATTGTTCGTTTATTTAGATACTTTTACGTTGGGCTCTGCAACAAGGTGTGGGTATTATCCCTAAAGCAAGATCCAAAGAACATATTGAAGATAATATTAAACTGAACTTTATGATCTCCGAAGAAGACGTGAACTTACTAAACAACATAAAAAGAGATGACAAATATGCATGGGATCCCACAGTAGTAGTTTAATGTCTTAGTTAAATTGCATTTAAATATTTTTTAATTACAATTAGGTCTATCTTTAAGTTATAATGTTCAATTTTAACACTAGTTTTTCTAATAGAATTGCACAATTAAGTATTAACCATTTTAACTCACTGCCTAAAACTGGTAAACCAAATCACGATGAATGGACGGTTTTGGCAACCATCTTAAAGTATGATAAGAACACTGATGATTTAGAAATAGTCGCTTTGGGTACTGGTTCAAAATGTATTGGTGCCAAGAAAATGTCACCCAGCGGTGACATCTTAAATGATTCTCACGCAGAAATTATATGTCGTCGGGCATTTATAAGATATTTATATAATGAGATCAAATATACGTTTCATAATAACACTTCGAGTATATTTATAAAAAGTGATAAATTAGTTGTAAAAAGTAGCTTGAGTTTTCACTTTTTTTCTTCACATATGCCTTGTGGTGATGCTGCCATTTTTCCAAAACAAAGTTCAGAAGATTTTGGACAGTGTTTGATTGGAGCAAATACTGAAACATCTTTGAAACGATCACTGGATGATGACGCTGAATCGCCAAGTAAACGAATGAAAACTGATAGTGAAGCAGATATATTTAGAACGGGTGCTAAATGTTTAGAATATGATGCAAATCAAGATTTAAAATTAAGTGGTAATATGTACCATACCTTAGGGGCTGTTCGAACTAAACCAGGTTAGATGTTTCAAAATGCAATCGTATTAAATACATTGTCATGAATTAATTTGTAGGTCGTGGTGATCCAACGTTATCAGTGTCATGTAGTGATAAACTAGCTAAATGGTCATATCTTGGAATTCAAGGAGCACTATTAACGATATTCATTAACCCAATTTATATAGAATCTATTACAATTGCCGGAGGTGTACCATTTTGTCAAGAATCTCTACTTCGATCTGTTAAAAATCGATTCAGTGATATTGAACTATCGAAACCTTATCAACATATCGTTCCTGCCGTTGGTCAAGCTGAGTGTGAATTTGATTTTTGTAAAACTGACGAGAAACGTCCATGTCCTTCTAGTATAATTTGGTGTAAAGTTCCAGAAAGGTAATTTATTTTATTTCATTTGTTCGCTCATCTTATGGTTAACAATTACAGGCCACATGAAGTTGCAGTCGATGGAAGAAAACAAGGAATAACGAAAAAGAACAAAAATAAACCCGGATCAAGATTATTAATATGTAAAAAGGAATTATTTAATTTATTTATTCAAGTAGCGACGATCTATAAACAGCCGACAGCATCAGAAATAAATACTTTGTCCTATAGTTTAGCAAAAAGTAAAGCAGAGGAATATAATACGGTTTGGAACAACGTGAAAAATAATGTATTCAAGATATGGACGGTTAAAGATAAAAATCTTTTGAACTTTTCTACTGATTAATGACTTGTAATATATTTTTAATAAAGATTATAGCTATTATATGTGTTTGTTATTGTTCTGCCAACCAATATATAAGTAGGTGTTATCAGCAACACTAGTGAATCACAAAATAAATGTTCCTTTACGTTACGTGAATGGATTTCCAACAAAGAAAAAGGTTATTTAAAAAAAATATGACAATTAAGTTTTATTTCACAGTTGTATGCTTAAAAACACTTAACATTATGAAATATATGTTACATGTACATTTTTCAAGAACATCGAATTTGATAAATGTAAGATTATATGCAATAACTAACATGAATATGGTATATTAGTAACTTTGTACATAGAACATAAAACAGATCTTTAGTAAATTAAACATGAGCAAAACAAGACCAATGACTAATATTCCTGGGACTGAGATTTACCGCCCTTTGTTGCTGCAGTGGCGGTATTGGATGTTTTCTTCGGCAGTAGCACAGCCTGGATATTTGGCAGGACACCACCTTGGGCAATTGTGACGCCAGACAGAAGTTTGTTCAGTTCTTCGTCATTTCTGATGGCCAGCTGCAAGTGGCGCGGAATAATTCTGGTCTTCTTGTTATCACGAGCAGCATTGCCAGCCAATTCCAACACTTCAGCAGCTAGATATTCCATCACAGCTGCCAAATACACTGGGGCACCAGCTCCAACACGTTCCGCATAATTTCCTTTGCGAAGTAAACGATGAATACGACCGACTGGAAATTGTAATCCAGCACGATTTGAACGAGACTTTGCTTTGCCTTTTACTTTTCCACCTTTACCACGACCAGACATTGTGAAATACTTCAATTATTTGCAAAATCAAAATACAACTTTATACGTTTTCACAAAAATTCTTCAACCAACTTCTATAGCTTCTCCGCGTAAACTGGCGGGAATGATGTTGTTGTCACTAAGCAGCAAATAACGGAAAACATACGAAAGTGCATTCTTCTTTTTCTTCTGGTATAGTTGTCTTCGTCTGACGTTATTTGTTTGTGAAAAGAAGAAGAAGTTACTTCAAGTTTCTTGGTAGCAGGGTTTTTGACAAAGAATTTTGTGATTACTCAAACTTTTGTTCTTATAACGGTTAATTGTAGTGTAGCACCCGGAAAAAGTGCAATAATAAACAAAAATGGATTCTGGAGACGGGAATCCGTTGAGCTGTTTGAAATCTGAAGAATCTGGCGATGAAAAAGATGCGTTGGGGAAAACCAATGGGTAATTTTTTTATTTATAAAATAAGTTATAATATTACAACATAATTTTTTACAGATATTATGCTACTGATGTTGTAGCTAAAATGCCCGTTGAACGTAAGGCTACACATTATAAGATGGATCATCAACGCAGAGGAATTGCCCTTGTCTTTAATCATGAACATTTTAATTTATCAAACCTAAAATCTAGATCTGGAACTCATGCTGACTGTCAAAGTTTCGTGGAACGTTTGAAAGAGTTGTGCTTTGATGTGGAAGTGTATAATGATTTGAATTTCAACGATTTACGTGGGGTGATTGAAACTGGCAAGTAAATAATTATTTCTATAATTATTTTCTCCTAACTGAAGTGTATATTTTTAGCTGCGAACGCGGATCATTCAGAGAATGATTGCTTTTTGGTTTGTGTAATGTCGCACGGTGATATGGGAATATTGTACGCTAAAGATGCCCCTTATAAACCAGATAACCTTTGGTTGCCGTTCACAGCAGATAAATGCAAAACTCTTGCCGGTACAAAGTATTAATAGACAAGGGAACAATGTTTATTATTGTTAACATTGCATTTCTGTTATAGGAAAACCGAAAATGTTTTTCATTCAAGCTTGCCAGGGTGATAATTTAGATAAAGGTGTAACTTTGTCCCGCACTGAAACTGATGGACAACCTGGCCATTCCTATAGAATTCCATCTCATGCTGATTTTCTAATTGCCTACTCTACTATACCTGGTATATTTTAGGTTATATTATTCTGTTAAATTCGTATAATTGAACGTGTACTTACAGGTTATTATTCGTGGCGTAATACAACTCGAGGTTCCTGGTTTATTCAAGCATTATGTGATGAACTGCGTGCGAACCAGTACAAATTAGATTTGCTGACAATAATGACATTTGTATGTCAACGTGTGGCGATAGACTATGAAAGTAATGTTCCTGATTCGCATATCATGCACAGACAGAAACAGATCCCCTGCGTCACTACGATGTTAACACGTCTAATAAAATTTGTTCCAAAGTAAGCAACAATGCGGAACAAGTACTGCCATATTCAATGTCTTATACATACACACATACATACGTCCGTATATCTTTTCAAATATATTTTTTATAGATCACGGGAAAAAAGCAAAAAATATAATTTGCAACGATTAAAAAGTGGAGGAATGAAATTTTTGTATAAAATGTTTAATAAAATGGACACTGGCAGTTAAAATAAAGTAAAAAATAATTGTTTAGAAGCATCTGTCCAGTGAAATGATGAATTTTTGGTGATTTATTGAAATTATATAATTGGTATATATTTTATAATTGGCTATTTTGTAACGAATATGTATTATTTATATATTTAGCAATGTTACTGCAGATATGGGAACAATTTACCTCTTTGTATTAATTTGTATGTAAAAAATAATAAACAAGAAAACTACTCAATCTTAGGTTGTGATTGAAAATAGAATATATTTTCAGTTTGCTCTGAGAGCAGATGTGCTGTTATAAATACGATAGTTCTCTCGATAATGCTTGGACGCAAATATTTGTAGAAATCGTAGATAATATGATTTAATTTTCAATTATTTGCATTGTCCGCACTTATATACATAATAATATAATTAAAGCAATATAATTCAATTTATAGATTATATACATCTAGTATATAGTAAACGTCATTTTTGTAATAAATATAAGATTTTTGTACTTTACAACACATACATGTACTTACACAAACAAATTGTATACCCCGTGCGCATTCTCACATGATGTATAAAAACATTAATGCATTTAAAAAAATAGAATTATGGGAAATCTTTTTTACAAATAGGCCCATTTATATGCTGTACTACACGTGCCTTCTAAAATTATATAAATTCCATAAAATAAATTTGGTAATGTATGTGAAATGATATATAATTATTGTACAATATTTTGATTTTTATTAAAATATATGCAAACAATATTTCATTCTATTTATTGTACCAATTACGAAATAGATGTTGAAAGTGTGTATTCTAATTTTTTAATAGTGAAAATATTAATTATTATCAATAACCTATGTCAAATATTAAAAATTTAATATATATGTTGATTTTATTATTAAAAAATATATGTATATCAGAGCGAGTATATATTATATTTAAATGTAGCGCCATCATACGGAAGCAAGTGTCAAACAGTTTCACATTCTCCCGATAGTGCGCCACCACCGCTCTTTTCGTGTTTCAGTGCTAAAACAAGCAAAATGGTACGTAAATAAATCCGAAAAATACTTAATCATCTGTTAAAATAAATAAGTTTTAACGAAATCAAGTGTTTCTATTGATTCTTACAAAGTGCATCTGTGAATATTTTTCGTATTTTCTTGATTGTACGATTTTTAAGTGATTGATACGTGTTTGATGTCAGCATGGTAATAGAACCTCTTTCTAATCATGTCTACTTAATACAAACAATAAAATATTTAAGTATAATTTAGAAGAATCTCTGTACTATGTATATTGCAAATATTTTGTTGCTAGGGTATTTAGTTTAAATTCGGTATCAGTTCTAACCTCCTTGTGTTGTGTGTTGTTTGGTTATGTGTATTAGAACGTGGATTTTTGAATTCATTATTGTTTTGTTTCTTTAGAGTGAAAGCACAGCAACTATTCGCACCCGGAAATTCATGACCAACAGATTGTTGTGTCGAAAACAAATGGTATGCGATGTGCTGCATCCCGGCCAGCCCTCTGTTAAGAAAACAGAAATCAGGGAAAAGCTCGCTAAAATGTACAAGGTATGTATCTCATCTTTTTGAACATTACAGTCCTGATTTAATTTACAAATTTATAACTGTTTGTTGATTATGGTAGGTTACCCCAGACGTAGTATTCGTATTTGGTTTCCGTACAAACTTCGGTGGTGGCAAATCCACTGGTTTTGCGTTAATATACGATACCTTGGACTATGCTAAGAAATTCGAGCCAAAACACAGGCTTGCACGCCACGGCTTGTATGAAAAGAAACAACAGACACGCAAACAGCGTAAGGAACGTAAGAACAGAATGAAGAAGGTCCGTGGTACGAGCAAAAGCAAAGTAGGAGCTGCTGCTAAGAAGGTACGTTAATCATTTCAATAAAATAAACATATACATTCGTAAATTTCTCATATTGGTATGAAATATTTAGTCGTATCTGTAGACAAATTATTGGTGTTGTTATTCATATCGTTATATTTATGTAATATTTCTTCTTTTCTAACTTTCATTCAACTGATTACAGGGCGCGAAGAAATAAATGGAATAATTTCATTTTATTCACTTACTCTTCTGTTAGGTATTATTGGTTTTAATGCATGGTTTGCTAGAATTTCGAGTGTGCTCCCAGCTAGCCAATATATTAACTACCTTTCCAGTTTTTAACACCATACTTTAGTGTGCTGTGATTTTTTTAACTCTCCTTCATAAATTTTACACATGGTTTGTTTTTTTAGAGTGAACTGCTAGTCACAAAGTTTTAGATACATATATTTACTATGCATTTACAAGATTCTAATTTTTTGTTTGAATTGTGTGCTATTAAAAATAGTTTTATAAAGAGAATAAATTTAGCTAGTTCTGCTAAAATATTATTTATGTATTCAATAATAATTTAAATAGGAAATTACAATTTTTGTTAGACGTAATAAGGGTTAAATTTATTCTCTACTAGTAAGGTTATGTTTCTTATGTTGGTACTAATTTAGTGTTATTTTTACAGTGAGTTCCCATCGATGGTTGGAGTGTATGTACGTCGTTGTGGTTTCTGTGTATTTATATTCCGACATTTGACACTGATTATATATACATTAAAATCACAATAAATGAACATCTTACGTGCATTCAACGTATTTCCATGCCCTTTCTTATAAGAAAATTGTCTTTTATAAGTTAATAAAATCATATAAACCTAATTGATGATATGTTTATTTCATTCACATATCGATATTAATTTATGTGTATTTTATTGTTTGTATTTTTTTTTCTGAATTTCAAGTAAGTAAGCAAGGTAGGTATATTTTAAAATAATACAAATGTTTTTGATTATTATTTATTTTATAATGCAGCAATATAATACATGTTAGTTATGATTAGTATGTTAGTTTTATTTATTAGAATTATAACAGAAATAGAAATTCTTGGATGTCTATTTTTGCTTCATGGATATTTGAATACTGAGCACTGAAATAAATAATATTTTAGTGTGCTGTCAAAACATTATGGTTATGTACCTACCATTTTGTCTGCTTTAAGACACATCATTAGTTTTGCAGATACATCACAAGCAGTTTGGATATCTGTCAGATCGACATCCATATTATCTGCTGATGCGTAATCTATATAAACAAAAATAAAATTTAATTTTCACTACTACATACAAACATATTGCAAATTAGGATTATTTTTGTTATTCATTCCAAGCCAAACAATTGAAAAGTCATACTTATTAGACAATTCATTCAAAATTATTAGACTATTAGAACGAAATTAAACAGATTTAACATGTGTTAAATAATATTAATAAGCTAGGGTAGTGCGGTACTGTCAGTAAATTAATTAATATAGGGTACTGGCTGAATAATGAAGAAATACTTGCTAGTATTAGTTTTGTGAATGTGTTTCAATATTGCTGTACGGTTTTTTATTGCAGCTAATGTAAGTGTAGCAATGCTTGTTAATTTTGTTATTTACCATATTTCGGGTAAATTAAACTTTAAATTTTGCAGTACCTGTACTGGTAATATCAGATCTACTCGTACCTATAACTGTTGTACCATCTTCATCAAGCACACTGCTTGATATTTTATCTGTAGCTGTAGAACGTACATATTACAAATTCTGATCTTAATTTTACTTCTTTATCAATTCGTTGTTACAGAATGATTCTGGATTTAAATTATGACAGTATTTACTTACCGATATTGATAGCTATTGCGTGGAAACAAGTGTTCACTTTAATCAACGTTGATTCTTTTTTACCGGCATCCACTTTTTCGTTCACCCAACTTTCCATCAGAGTCATATTCGGATACTGATTTGCTCCCAGCTTTAAAAATTCATATTTCCATTAAAACAGTTCAGCCTTGTTAAATATAGAAGTCATTTCGCTTACCGCATTCATTTTTCGGAATATACATTGATAATACTCGCACTGCAATGAAATAAGTACACCGGTTTATATTCGGTTGTGAATAAATAATAATAATGCCCGTTACCTTTTTGATTTTCTCATCAGTAGACGGTTCTTCGTAACTGATGCCTAATTTCTTTCTTGCCATATTGATTAACCTTTTGCCTTGTTCAACAGCCGCTGCAATATTCTCCTGCAATTGCTCGAGGAAGCTTCCGGTGTTTCCCGTAACTTCCGGATCGGTTTTACATGCTTCTTCGTAGTCTAACAATAGCGCTGGCCTTTCACACGATTCGTCACACTGAACGCACACATAGTAGATTATTAGATTAAGGATCTTACAACGCAATATTCACTGCTACAGCTCAGTAATCAATCAATTCTATCTTCATGTTACGATTTAATCTTTGCATTTCGAAACAGTGAATGTATATATTTTCAACTAATTTTAATTACGAAGATTTAGAATAAATTCTTCAAACTACTTTCAAGCAAATACAATTGTTAGTATGAATGTTTACTTCTTTTATACTTTTAGAAGTGACTTACCAACGCAATGAATGACATCAAACTAAACAACATATAGTACAGAATCATGGCGATCCAATGTTTGTACCACACTACTTCACAATAACAGGTATTTTTTCACAATGATACACTATTGTATATTTCTGTCATTTATATAGGTAGAAAAGCATCCTGTTTTCGCATATGTATAATTACCCGTTTGCAAAGCAAATGATTCCAAACAGCCTTAATTTTATTTCAAACTATGCAGTGTATTGTTATGGAATGTTCATCTAATAAGTAGTAATTACATGCTAATATTCTTTAGATGATTGTGACAATTAATTTATAGTATCCGGTGATTTTCACAATATCCGGTTAGGACGGATGAAAATTGGTTAATACATACATATCTGGGATGTACGTTTTCGAAAGATGGACGGATGAATGCTGAAATTGAAAGAAG
>JAGJTL010000057.1:2528062-2539945 GCA_022063505.1 Calosoma granatense
CATTCATGTCTATGTTTGCACGTCAATGTCAAGAATTGTTCCCTGGCTTAACGTATTTGACAGTAACACAACATTGTGATATGTATGAAAGCATTAATAATACGTGACACAAGCCTGTCAAATGCATTTGTGTAAATGAAACTAACCCTTGTCTAAATATTATTCTCAAAAAGCGATATGTTGAGATTCTACACCGAACACATTTTCAATTGTGACAATATTTCATTTTATGAATAATAGTATTCTAAATATGGTAAATTATTATACAGATATGAATATTACAATTTGAAATAAAATAGTAAATTTTTTGAAAAATAACACCATTTAAAAAATGCATTTTCGAAAATTATGAATACTGCTATATTTTATAACTGTAAATTACAAATAATTGAAAACACAAATTCCCTACACATGTGAAAGAATGTAACAGTTTTTACATCAGATTTCTCGAATATTTGAATTATACAACACATATGTTTTAAATATCAGCCGATTATGCAGTCAGCATATACAGGTTTTATCCATTTACGAGTGAAAGCGAACTACTGTTGTTGTTTTTTATTATTACTATCTTCGCATCTAATCGAATACATGTTACCTAATATAGTGTGTGTTAATAATTTTCCTTTTTTTAATAGGCGACATAACTTTCTTTCCATTTATAGCGGTATATATATACAGGTATAAACTGAAGGTTGAAAGTTTTATTTTTTTACAGTGTAAAACATCTGCATGCAAGGTTTTCTATATAAATCGAGCAAGTGTTTTATTTCACACTGAATTAATGTAGAAAACTACACAAAAACAATTATATATAAAATTATTTCTGTAAATGTCCTTGAAACGACCAATAAAATAAGACAGATCTATACCTGTGTATAGAATGGTTAGGTAGCCGTTAATATGTGATAATTTTTGGTTCTACTATCCTAAGTCTACTAAACGAAATGCCTTATAAGAAAAGTAAAACGCTAATACCGGTTTCTAGTCTATATATAGCGCATTTTTTTGTATCTCCTGTAACAGACTGTATGTAGGTTTTTGCTTGGCTATACCAGTGCAGTGTAGACAACTTATAATAGAAGGATATATTTATTTTCGTAATAGGAAGTATACAAGTAGAGAGACATGTAATTAGCTATGAACATACCGGAAGTGATATTACTTTACATAGATCATTTATTGATTAATATACTTGAATTTGTAACATGTAAACTTTAGACTTGATACAAAAGTTCAAATCAAAAGTTTAACGAGTAAATTATAATGTGTTTCCGTCAGTTTTACATTATTTATTAATCTGAAGAAAACTTGAAAATCCATACTTTTGGAAAAGTATAATTTGTTCATAAATATGATTCATTATCTATTTGTTAACACTTTGATTGCCTTGTGTATACATTTGGATACACATCATAGTGGGTCTTCCCTTTACGAAAATCGGCTCTGCAGTCAGTGTTGAAAGTTTTCAGAAGAAACTTGAAAATATTACTGAATACATTAGATAAAAACAGTGTTGTCATATTGGATGACAGGTAAACATTGTCGACAGTGTTGCAATGTGTCTGTATATATTATAAAAAACACCATTCTCATTAGAAAACTGTCACATGCAGTGCATGAAATATATTTGCATTTATAGTTTGTTGCTCCAGCTGTCATGTTTGTGTATATTGTTGTAACGCGTGCGACATCAGTATATAAAGAAGAGAAAAAACGTCCAACATATTGTTTAACGTAAACAAAAGGATTGCAAAACTCATTAAATATGCTTATTTAGGTATATACACACAGCCAGTCTGGCGAAACCGGAACTTCATTATCTCTATCTCTGATGTGTTACAAAACACATAGTTGAATAAATATATTAAACAAATAAATAATATTTGTTTTTTCCATGTGGATTATTTCGTACTTGTCACGAACAAACAAATTTGTCTAAATGTGGTAATCGTAAAATATACAGTCGAGTTGGAAAGAAATTACCTTAGATAAATTGAAGGTCAACTGAACGTGGGAAATGTAATTATGCATTGTATATTTTCTATTTGCAAATTAGAAATTATATATAAACTATCATCTGTAGCCTAGTATAGTAATTCTATAACTCAATCATTCTCATAGTTGCTTCAATAGAAATGATTACAGTATATAAATTGACAACATTATAAGATTCCAAACAGATTGCTACTGCAATTTCCTTATATCTTGATTTATAAGTAATCATTGAATTACTCTATTAGATTGCATAGTATATCTTCTTTTAGTATATAATACAGTATATACACATGTACCGCCCATAATTTGTTCATATGCTTAAATTATTCCCGCCTCCTAATACATGATTGGTCAGAGTTAGCTCCGCCCGTAGGAATTTTGACAGCCAATCATATAACAACGAATGCGGCAGTCAAGTAAAACGTGCTATGCAAAGACGTTATACATTTTTAATTCACGTCAATTTCTCATATATGTGTGTTGTATTTCATGCAACGTTATAAAATCTAAAATTATTTTTACTTCCGCTATATTGGTAAAAAACTATGAATAATGAATATTACAATAATGATGGAGTATATCTGTAATGTAAATAGATTTATTTTTTGAATCGTGTCACGATGGTCCCACGCGATGCAAGTCTCGAAACATGATGAATTCTAGGTCAAAAAAAAAATCATGGGAACCTTTCGACATAAAAAGAATTGCTACTATTAAAAAATGTGTATGCATAGTTACCAGGTAATTCTATGTGTTGTACAGAATATACAACGTGAATTTATGCATAACCGCTATGTGTTGTGATGATATGGATGCATTGAAATGTTTTCTCATAATTATTAATAACAAGTAGATACAGGTTTTTTCCTAACCACAAAAACACGAATGAATTAAAATATACTACACGATAATTTTCTACAACTTTTTTCTTCTGTTAAATATGTTATTTACTAGAGATGTGTTAATGAAAATATATGTAAAATAATATTACATGTTCAATATGTATGTAAAAACGTATTTTTAGTGTTTTATACATTACTGTTATATAATATTTGTCACGCATACATGAAACGTTTTTCATGTGACGTCTAAATACAATATGTAATTTGTATGTGTCATTTATAGTGTCCTTGATGCAAAAAACTTCTTTAAAGTTCTATATAACTCATATAGTAACATAATAGATAATACTATTTTATTATCCAGTTATGTTCCTGTTTTAATACATTCAATTAGAACTTGAATGAACGATACTTATAGTGAAAGTCATTGCATATTGTTCTGACGCATTATCTATGTATAATATAGTCCATCTTAGCGTACCTGCTTGAATATTCATATCTACGATGTGTAATTATTAATTGCTCCATTGTAATTCTGGATGCGGCTTATGACTGACGCAAGGAACGTGTGAAGAATGTTAATTGACACAGCTCCTTGCTAATTGACAACCTTAGCATTTCTGAAGGTCAAGAAAAAATTGCGACTTTCTGATAAAGTGTAGGTACATAGTACGAAAAAGTTAGCAGAGAAAATATCACATAATTATATCACAAATAAGCACATTTCTATCTGAGTAGAGAAAATTAAAACAAATATATGTAAATACATGCGATGTTTTACATATAATTCCCCTGGCTCTCTATTACAGGATGTAATCAAATGGTGAACTTATTAAATTACACGAGAAATACTAAAAATAACATTCTCACATTGACCAAGGCACGAACTGCTATTTTATTTCTTCATTTTGTTACGATGAAAGTTTAACTATGTTCCATGAAACGGCCGTAGATAATGAATACTATGAAAAAAATTAATTGAATATGGTCTAGTTAAAACATTTTCTAGAATTTTCTACACTAATATTCGTGAGAGAAATTTTGTAAATTCGATTTGTTTGCATTTCACTTAATTTGACGCGAATCATTTCGAGTCATCGATTTTCCAGTTTTAGTTCGGCTTTTTTATCGGTCCACTGATTCAGACAATCAATGCCAACGGTACATTTAGTACACAAACTAGTATTACAAGCACCTACGCTTGTTAGAGAGATTTCGTGTTCTAACTTGTTTGTGTGAACACAACAGCAGATCTTGTAGCTGTGTATCTTTGTATTTGTTACGGTTCAGAAAACAAAACATTGTTAGGCCGTTGACGCAGTCTGTAGAACGTGCTGGTACAGGTTTCAAACAGTCTTGCATCCATGATGTTTCCTATAAACACAAGTGTACGTTGCATCTATGCCAGAATATTTCCATGCTGTATGAGTCGGCTCTGGAAGAAGAGACTTCGCCAATTTCAAGTTGATGTGTGAGTCATACAATCTTGTATTGCTTTTTTTCTTGCACTGAGCATAATTGTGTTTTATGACCGCGATGATTCACATGTTAATAGTTTAAGTACCACATTTGCGTATATGCTATTTTTACTTTTGTGTAACAGTGTAAAATGATACCTATTATGTCTAGTTAAATGTACCGACAGTAATTAAATTTAAACCACGATATTAAATATGAACAGTATATTTTATTTGGAATATTGAATCATATTTATTATTTTGAAATACAGTTGGTAATGTTCTGCATACATATATTTTATTAACGGTATGGAATAAAATGATAATATCTAGTTGTAATTCACAATGATGTAAACTAGAAAAAAGCATGATTGACAACGTATGTTAAATAGTAACCGGAAGTAGTTATTTTATACACGTTGCTATGCCAACTGACATTGAAATTATGCAGAAACTGTACAAAAATAATTATATCTATTGTTGAAATCATATTATTTATCTTATAATAATAATAAAACTATAAACAAGGATTAAAATTGTGTTTTGGAAATTAAATTCTCTAGAATATTTTCCTCTTATGAAACTGTATCAAATGATATAAAATGTATGCTCACTTTTGGCTCACTGCATTCAAGCAAAACACAAATGAAATATTTCGTGAATTTATTAGTTCGCGAAAGAGAACGTCTTGAGAAGTTCAACGTTCATAAACTGAGTTAGCTTGAGAATATCCTCGTAGTGCGTGAGACGAATATTATTCTGTAATATAATATATGAATGTCTTCTTCTTTCTTCTCCGCTGAACTTCTAATAAAGAATTCACGCTGGCATTGAAAAGGATTGTGCAAGTTCAAACACCAGGCAATAACAACGCCTGAACATTGTGCATAAAAAGAAGCGTCATTAAATTTTAACATGATTCTCGCATTTTCTTTGCGTTGCCATCTCTTCGTTTCGTTCATCTCTTTTTATACATTTCGTATGTGATTTACCATACGGTCTTTGGATGACTCCATTTAGAAAGTCAACATGGTAGTTTGCAGTAGAGACGGTATTGATTTTTATTTGAAAAGTTAGATTTATTTGTCGTTAACTCCCGCTTCATGAATATCGAAGTGAAGCCAGGTAATTTTCGATGTACGGGGATGTAAGTTTTCACATATTCGTGCGCAAACAAGCATATATTTACCTGGTAAAAGTGTTCTTCTTAAACTTTGGTATGAAAGGACACTATGTAAATATGTTCATAAATTATGAGTCTGAAAATTTCGAAGGGAATTCTAAAAAGGAAGCAGTGAAATAATTGATCGTCTTTGCTTTTGGCGTTTTAAATTGTATTTCATTAACTTACTGTTGACATTGGATAAAATCAATAATATTTTTGCAGGGTATTTTGGAAATTGAAATACAAAATATTTAAAGAGGCTATGATTGGAATGGAATACAAAAAGAGATCCATGATTTGAAGACCAATTTCTTGGTAATATTGAAGTGTATATAAATGCAATTATTTTAAATAAATGTAAATATTTCTGCTGTATCTACTGCAGTTTTTAAGCACATACCAGACAATGCAGATATTTGATACGTAGATTACGTTGTGTTTACATGTTTTAACAAGATTTGCTTGGCAATTGAATTAACTAGAATCCTGTAGCCAGACAAATCCTTTTTCATTGGCCAAGGGTAGCGATAAATTAATGCACAAACTGGATAGGGTATATAAAGATCAATAATATCAACACATTATCCGTTGACATGGTTTTGATAACACAATTTGCTCATATACACACTTAAGTTTAACGACTGTACGAGTCCAACAAATACGCATATATCACGCGGGGTTATAGCCCATTCGGAGCGCATACATTTGGCTTGAATTTCTTGGAATTATTAATTTCATTTGCGGCATTTTCTGTTACAACCATATTGGCCGGGGAAATTAAGACATTTATCTCGTGTGTAGAATAATGTTTGTGCCAGTTTGAACATGTTCAAATATGACCTGCGGTATTATCAAATACTACATGAATTACAACGACTGTTAGCGTAATAAAAAAATGATAAGATAAAAATGTTTATAAATAAGTATTTTTATGCTCATACGTTACAAAAATATATATGACTAAATAAAAACTAGACGTAGATTTTAACAAAATATGTTTATATCTATTTGCATTCTTTGGTTGAAGACTTGGACAGGATAGAACTGGCAGTGCAGTAGTTTCCTGTGAATTCTGGTTCGTGGGAATAGCTCGCTATTGTTTGGCCTTTGTGGTAACCGGGTATAACCCAAGTGTAACTAGGTAAGCTACCAGGTAACAATGCATGTACGAAGATAATTTATCTGTGGATTGCGGGAGAAGAATATTTCACGGTACTTTGCTATAAATTCTCAACGTAAAATTCCACTGCTACAGAACTATCCCTGCCTGTAATTCCTGTGTATTATAAGGGATTCTTCCCGTCCTTTGACGTAAGAATATGTGAATTTCAGGATATACTTGACCTAGATGCTAACGTACGTTCTTGGTAACAGTGTAAAAATATTTAACTTCTAATGTTATATTGTAAAAATACAAAGTGTTGCTGCTATTTTTTCAACGATACAGAGATTAATATATTTAAAATAAGTACTATAAAATTGTATATATTTGTGTCAACCTTGGCACAGTTTGCACGCTTTATAAATTAATCAAATAAATGTTTCTTTAATCAAATTTAACGTGTGAGATGTCATATTCACTTAATTTATAGACTAAAATATATTTTTACTCTTTCAAAGCATTTGTCACATGTAATTCTCTTTATGTCAACGAACTACTGTCTCCGCTGAATCTGTGTCTAGATTTTAAAACTAACTGCATTTCACTTCTTTTTGTACTTACCAAAGTTTCTGTACCGCCTAATGGATCCAGTGTGCTGTTCTTTGTTATTTTCAAGTCGGGTGAATTTACACCTGCATTTAGGCCACACGCAAACATGTACTCACGAGTGGATGCAAACAGATTAACCAATAAATGCCTCTGAAAGAAAAAGATTATGCGCAGATTGTTATCATAATAGATTTCTCTGACGTATGTATTGTAAAAACAAATTAACACATTGGTAATATGTTTACAAGTTGGTAAGGGGAATTCCTGTAGCTACCTGCAATTCTTTTTCTGTTGTTCCATATTTGTTATTTGCTATATTCTCTTATAGATTCATATCTGCCTATGCTGATTGTTTCATTAATATTGTAAATTTCTATTAAAGAAAATAATTTACATTCTCTTAGGTTTGAATAGTATTTGCATACTGAACGAATAGTTTCACGTTCAGATTAGCGTGCCAGAACTTCTAAATACTCTTCGTGGTAGTTCAATGGCCTTTTTCACATTACGTATGTATAATATAAAAAACATTAGCTTTATATATCACTCTAACTTATCAATTAAAATATATAACCATATATAAAAGAATTACAATCGATTTAAACATTATTTTGAAGAGAAAAATGTCCGCTATTCTTTGAAATGAAATTGCGAACAAATACAAGTTATTACTCCCAGGTTTTTCTTGCACATTCTGTCGTAATTTTCATTAGAAACTATTGTCTGTTGCTGTTCTCATCACATTTTGATTAGTAGAGAAACGACCGCTTCTTAATGCAATTATCGTAACAGTTAGTTTAATTGTATTGCGTTTTAGTTCCGAGTCTTGCGTTTGTCTTGCGGCTTGAGTACAATCGTCACTCACAGTGACTTATAGACAGGGTTGGCTTTAAGGAAATTGAAGCCCGTAGCGATATTCTTGCAGAACTGTTTGCTAGTCGGCAAACTCTACTTTAATAAATGTACTTCTGAGTTGTTAATTCATTTTGCTTGTTGATTAAGATCTGCGATGGATTAAGAAGTTTAGCAATCCCTGGGTTAATCTTCATAGAGTGTGCAATATAATGTATTAATTATTCATTGTAG
The DNA here is from genome assembly GCA_022063505.1 of Calosoma granatense. Lineage (NCBI taxonomy): Eukaryota > Metazoa > Arthropoda > Insecta > Coleoptera > Carabidae > Calosoma > Calosoma granatense. The sequence continues at coordinate 2,536,322 of JAGJTL010000057.1, forward strand.
TAACTATAGCGATGTTGGGTCTACCAGATTACAAAACTGAACTGCTGTACTATTGGAATTATAACATATAATTGCTTAATTAAGTTTATCAATGAATTTTTCTGGAGCTCAGATCCTTGGAGCACACAGGGTTAAGACGTCTCTGTCTATGATTTACGTTACGCGGGTTACGTTATGCCACGCGATGCGCTATGGTGTGATGCTTCTGTGACCATCTGGTGCACATACAGCGATTTCTTTCTATGGGAAAATATTTTGTAACGTATCTACGTTGTACGTATATGTGTGTTTGTATGAGGTTAGATGACATCATACAGTTAAGTGACTGCTTGCCTAGACACGATGCAAAATGGAACCAAGTATTGTGCACGTGATTTGCAGGTGTTTCTAACCTTGACTTCGTTCATTTCACGATCAATATTTAATTCCACCTTACCTGCTGCATTACGTAATATGCACTGTATAAATAACATTTGTGCCGCTAATGGTATTACCGATTGTTTTACTCTCTTGTAATTTACCAGTAAAAACAGAACAGGATTAGTTTCATTTGCCTAGGCTATAGTTATTACAGATCGAAGCGAACTTACTGGATTTTAATTGGATTCTTATTAGAGGAAGTGGCGTGATGAATATTTATGCGTCTATTTTTAGTTGTGAGTAAAAATTCTTGTTAGAATGTAATGAATCCAATTTTCTTTTTGGCTTCAAATAAATAAACAAAACATAATAATAAACTAATTATTGTATGTGTACAAGTTTTCGCTATAAAATGTTTATTATTAGAATAATAATTATATTTTTAAATTAACATTTACTATAATTGGATTTAAACGGAGAAGATATATGTATGTACATACACATACGGGAGCACTAGTTCAAATTTATGCTCTACTAATTCCGTAACCTGTTTCTTTATTTCTTTGCTGAGAATTATGGGTTTTCTTGTGTGGTTTTTTGTTTGTTTGTTGACATTTTTATCACATATATTTAAGCTGTGTAATCTAGTATGACCTTTCTTCATAGAGAAATGTGCATAGAAAATTGCTAACCGGCCCCCGTGTTTATTTTTAGAGCATGACAAAACTGTACACACTTGGTAAACAAGAACGTGATTTTTGCATTTATCAATATCGAATGTTCTTCTGTTTATGATTGATCATTTATATAAATAAGAACGTTCTTCTTTTGATAATTAATATTTTATATAAACACATGAATTTTTACATTGATTACTATCGCACCTATTACCTTCTAATGATGATTAATAATTTATATAACGTATCGTGTATCAAATAAGAAACCTTGTTTTAGAATGAATTCTTAAATTAACTTTTTTCGAACTGTTTTCATTATTGCTTATAATTTATACTTTCTACTTTATCTTCTAAATGGCTACATATATCATTGATATTACAAAGTGTATACTCAGATATTGCAAGAAACAACATGTATTTTATTTTTTTTTCCATATGAAATTAAGGTGTGAATAACATGTCTTTTTTCTTCTCTCATGGTGCGCCCCAAAAAAAGAAGAATATTGATTACAAAATATGATACAGAGGTCATATACAGTCGAATATGGTATGTAATGGCCTTTATGAAATATTACTATCGTCTTATTCTTTTTGTAGATCTCTCCGTACGTGTGTTGTATTCCTGAGTCGACATAGATTTGATTTGTATCCCTTGGGCATTGGAAGAAGTGTAAATAGTGACAGGAAATTGCAGAGTAATGGATGTTATTGATATAATCTGATAAAAATGCCTCATATACACCTTATAACCTACGGGGAATATGTTCCAATATATCGGAACAGCAATATGGAACAATTTTTACTCGTATTACCACTCAATTTATTTTGATTTAAAAGTAACTACAAAGATATACGAGTATAATATGTTTTCCGCGTGTTCAATGTATTTTATTTCTTTGCAGCTTCAGGCAATGTTTAATCATCATTCTGCAACATTTGTAATCAAGTTTTTGCTTGTTTCTTTTCTGTTAATTATCACTTCTGTGTAGTCTTAATTTTTTTCTACTCAAATGTTTCAATTTTGCTCGTTCAGGCACGTTCGCTAAAATTACATGCGAAGCACGTGCTAGTGTTTCATTGATTTTAAAGTAATGTTTCGTTGGGTTGGTATGCCTGTATTCCCTAATTCAGCAACGGCTAATAACACTCTTGAAAGAGCGACCTATTCACTCAATCAATGAATTCTCTGAGGCGGGATGGATTCGTCTCTTTCAGAAGAGGCTGTGGTACAACCGGATAGGGGTAGGCCATGAACGCAACTTCCTACCACAGCCGTTCTCAAACTGTTAACTTATACGTCCTGTCATCATATCTGATGTTAACTTGTTTGATTAGTTTCATTTAGGAACGTGCACGAAGTTTGTCGCAATACATAATTAAGTTACTCTGTGGTATATTCAGTTATCTATTCTACTGGATCTGTAACATGCTGACCTAAATGTATAAATAAATCAACCTACATATGGACTCAATGAACAGTAAGAGAAGAATAAATAAGTTCTCTCTATGTACTTAGTGTAAATACTAATATTGGATTATGTATACCTCGATTACATGTAGACTAACCTTACTTCGTTGTAACATGAATATATCTAAATATATTCTATATTATTCACTGCTATATTCCGCCAATTATTTTCACAATAACATTTAAGTTTTAATTTTAAGTTTGCCCACAGTAGAGTACATAATAGTCTATAAATTTTCTGCTATACAAACATTTAATTTTCTTTCTACAGCTCTAAATATTATTAATGTACCGTGGTAGTTTTGTGCTAAGAACAGTTCGACAATTCTGCGCTAGTGTATGGTGTTCGCAGGGTGGGTAGGTTGCTTGCGACGCTTCCCAGCCATGCGTTTGGTAGCTTGAGAGATGTTTCAGCTATCGACCAGTTTCTGCTAAAGCAGGTCGCGCCCTATTTTGCTCGAAGTCTTCAAGTTCTCTTCATGTGCTCTCTATAGCATTGTTCACACGCTCATCCGTGGCCAATCGACTGAAGATCATTTTAAATTTGTCACTGTATTGTTCATACTTTGCAGAGCACACTTCTCTGTCGACACAGTATTATCTTAACAAGTATCTCGACAGCTAACGAACTGTACAATTTTACACTGATATTGACGCGAGAATAAATTCAATTACGAACGAAATATTTTACTAACATGAATGATAAACTTACTGTAAAGAAATTCTATTGAAATATGATGAACAGTGATTGTGGTTAAATAATTCATTGAAATACTTTCAATGAGTAAGCTTCAACTTAAAATAATTGAATTTTTTCGAGAACTTCTTATTGATAGCTATTTTATTATAAGGAAACTTTGTTCATATTTATTTTGATTGATGATTAATTCCTAGTATATTTATTGGCAAATAATTTCGTATTTTCTCGTTTGATATTTAGTAATTGAATCATTTGATTTTGATTCAAGGTTTATTACATATTTTGCATGAAAGATACTGACCTAAAATGAAATACTAATATATAATTACTGTCATATGTGTAGTAAGGTAGACGTGCTAGTTTGAACCTGATAAAACGAGTCTGAATTAATCTAAAAATTGATTAAAACCATTACAGAT
>JAGJTL010000057.1:2563090-2587191 GCA_022063505.1 Calosoma granatense
AATAGTTAGTGTTCAAATCTACTAGACTATATATTGTATGATTATAGTGATGAGGTCTGAATAATATTTAATATATATTTGTTGCGGTGAGATGCTAAAGATGAAGCTAAATATTTTATTGACTATTTAAATGTTATAGTTTTGAATGAAGAGGCACACACACATATACATATATACTTAGTTCAGCTAAATCAATGATGGTTTATAATTATTGGTAGTCGTTATATATATAGGTGTATGAGATATTAAATTGCTTGAAATTGAAGGTTGTTTCAGTATACATATTCTACATATTTAAACCAAATCTAGTGCCTATAGAAGAGTATTGTTTCAATATTTGGTGCATGCCTAAGCTTTGCTGCATAATACATTAATACGTTACTATTATTATTATTATCATTACTGCATATTGGTTATTGTATTATTTGTCGCAACTATTCATTATAACTGATTATTGTAGTCATGTAAGCAACTTCTCTCTTCCATTTGTCATTGTTGGAAGTATCGTTTCAGTTGAAAACATAACATAAAGACATGTTACGATATATATACATATATTTAAATTTAATATATACACACAAAATATACATTTTTGAAAATTTTAATTACATATTGTAGATTGTTTGCTTACAAGACATATTGTAAGATGTTCAGGAAATAAAGTATGTGTGAAGTAAAACAATTGTTTTATTTGTCATTTTCAACAAACAGCTTACTAATAGTACAAAAATATATACATACATTATGTACATTTAGCTGCTATTTTAAAATAATTGTCCCAGGTAATCAGCTCTTTTACATACTTTTGTTAATTCTTCCCATTGTACAACAATATTATCAGCAAAATTCATTAATATTTTCCCAGTTAATGAAAACGATTCAACCCTGCATATACTTTCAATGAAAACAATTCTTGTATTACAAATAAACAAAGCTTTCATTAAAAACGAAATTAAACAAATTGGAACACAAGTGCCTGGCCCATTGCATAATATTAAATCAGGTTTTACCTTAAACATTATAGGTACACTGTACAAAAGTGATTTTAACGTTGTAAATACCGAACTTATATAAGACTGATTAACAACTCTACTTCGTGGAATTTTTACAATAGTATACTCAAACTTATTTCCATACAATTTTTTCTCATGAGTTTCTATTTTTTCTTCGCTCACTGCATCGTTCTGGGCCATAACATAATAGCGAGGAAAATATCTTTGAGGATTTAAATGTTGAATCAATTTCATCATTTCTGTTGTATGTCCTCCGGAACCAATACATATGACTGTTTTTGCAGGATCAGTACGTTTTTCTGTGGAATATTTACTACTGCCATTTTTAATCTTGTATATTAAATAAAGAACTCGAAGAATAAATGCTAAGATGAAAATGCACAACGCACCTGTAAATAATATTCCCGCAATTATTTGAATTTAACCTATAACATATGTCGTATTTACAATACACTAACCTGTCATGTTGAACCAGAATTTAATGTATTCAGAGCTTCGTTCAAGGGTATAATCTTCTTTAATAGCAAGAAGAACAACAACAATATGTTTTTTCAATTAAAATATTTATAATGTAAAAAACAGGTTTGCGTCTGACAGTTAATCTGCGCCATATTCAGCCATATTTTTGCTACTTCTTGTTTGACAGCTCAAGTAAGTTGGAGTTTGTGAAGTTGAATATTTTTAATTCAATTTAATTAGACGAGTATTTGCAGACATCAGCAAACATTCTGATCAGTAAAATAAGTGGGCACAGCAACAGTGTGTGTGTAGATAACAAAGTATTTATATTTTATAGCCATGAACTCACAGGAGATTGATTTATCTGGGAAGTTAATAATAAAAGTACAACTTGGTGACGATATTCGTCGGATACCGATACACAATGAAGCAATTACTTACGATGAATTGGTGCTAATGATGCAAAGAGTATTTCGGGGTAAACTCACAAGCAATGATGATATTACTATAAAGTATAAGGATGAAGGTATGCATTTTGTCGCCGAAGGTTTTTTTTTGTCTAAAGTATGCATTCTGTTTTCAGACGGAGATCTCATTACAATATTTGATAGCTCCGATCTTTCTTTTGCAATACAGTATAGTCGTGTTTTAAAGTTACAAATATTGATGACCAATCCTAAGGAGGAAGCAATAAATGTTGTCAAACCGGCAGAAATTAATCATGTGAAGCAAGAACTGAGAAGTATTCGTGATCAAGTGAACAAGTTATTAGATTCACTGGATTCCAAAGGTTCAGAAGTGACCAGTTCGACTGAAGAAGGTTTTGTTCACATTTGTTTATGTGTAGTGTGATACTGATTGTTGTATATTTTAGCTATGCATACTGATAAAGCTCCCAATGGTGTTACGAATCCGGTGCATCCGAAAGAATTTGATCCGTTGCAAGAGAAGACAAAACAGGAGAAACGTGAAGTGAAAAAAGAGCCGGGTAAAGAGCAGCCTACTGGTAATGCTGGTGATACAGTACCAGAAGTTAAGCCACCAACACCGGCCGTCAATTCAATGGGATCAAATCCAAATACACCGAACCCACAGCAGGGTGAATATTATATTCCAAATTCCACAGGTGACTAGTTGGAATATGTGTTAATTTAATAATGGTATATCATGATTTATATATAGGTTATACTCCAGCAATGGCGTACGGACAACCGAGTCAGCAATATGCTCAGCAATATGGAACTTATACTTCCACATCGTAAGTGTTGTTTTATAAAATTATACATTCATTAAGATACATACATATTATTATAAAATCAAAACGAATAATATCGAAGCGAAACTATGTTGTTTACCAGTTAAATAACATTAATGCTACTAAACAGTTGCGGTATTGTTTGTTTTGATTCAATATTTAAGTTGAACCGCGTTCTAGAAACCCGACATAACACATACAAATAATAATATCTGTTTAGATATGCTCCAACTTCGTATGCACCGACATCACAAGCTAACGTACCATATCAGCAGCCTCACCAAGGTGACTACGTGCCTCAGCAGGCCTACGGAGCTCCCTACCAGCAACAAGGTCCAGGCAATCCGTACTCAAAGACTTACATCCCACCGAACCAGCATGCTTATCCTCAGATTCGTTAATAAAAGAACTGACTTTACTCATTACAGATGATTTATTATTTTATGTGCAAACTGTATTACTATATTTTAAATTTTAAAACTCTTTACAACTATTCAAATATTATGATTATTGTAATAAATATCTGTAGTTTTTTGCAATGATCAAATTTTAATAAAAGTGGCAAAAAGATTACATTGTGTTTGTATTACAGGAATCATTTATTATTGGTTTTGCAATAAGTTAACTATTGAAATATATTCATATATGTATGTGTTCGTTAGAATAAGTAGATGTTTAATCTAGTGATGCTATTCAGAATTATGCAAAAAAACTGGGAATTCTTTCGAAATAAACAGGCAATTTACACATTGTTGAATGTACGGATAATACTCGGGGCGAAATGCTGTATTAAATCTGTAAACATCACATCTGACATCATGGTCCGCTTGAGTGTATTTTGAATAATTCCATAGCTGATTTGGGAAATATCTCCATTGTTAAACATTGTGATTTTTGGGGGAATAATGGTCACGTGGACACGTGTCTGTGGGGAAATTATAGACATTTTATATAAGTTCTGTGGCTGTGTGTTCATGAGATATTTATTCTTCTATAGATTTAGGCTAAATGTCTAGACAATTGCTAAGGGCTACGGCGCTCCACAAATTGATGTGCAGTTTGAATCAAAGGTCCAAATTAGATACGTAGTTGCCCGCACGTCAAAAAACAGGTATTTCAAAAACCCGCAATTATAGATTTGTTGAAATCGTTTAATTACGGGTACAGCGATAATTGCCGCACTGGGGGTGTATGGTTTAATTATTTCATGTTTTTGTTATGCTCACCTCGTAATTTAATTGCATTCATTCATTTCATAATAATATCTGTCAAGTTAAATCTTAAATTCTAACCATATAACGAGAAATACTTGCATTTATAGAAAGATATTACTCGAAATATTATCTAACATCAGCGTTTACCTATATTGTATAAATATATACATATATAGAAATTTATATATTATATATTATATTTATATAAGGATTTGTACTCCAACAGCGTTCTTGTGCAAACTGATGTATAAATGGACGAACTAATTAATTAGTTTAATGATTTAAATTTCACAAACTTTAAAAAAAGTGATTTAACTGCAAAATTAAATGTTTTGTCATTGACGTTCGAATATAATGATAACAAAACAATGTATTACACTAGTTTCAATTTTAAATTGTTTTTCAGTTTACGGAATAATTTCTATCACGTCATCGTAATAATAAAAATATAACTATAAATTCTGGTACAATGCAGTCTTTTGAATTTCCGAATTGTAAATAACTTCTAATCCGTTTTCTTCATCACAGTACAACTAAAACAACTGAGCATAACAATAATAAATAAACACATATATAAATAATTATCTTCCTACCTTAACTATTCGTTTTCGAATTGAGTTATATACAAAAATCAGCTTACTATAACCACACAATTCACAAATGTCAACGAATCCATAACTAAAACATCGATACATTTAAAAAATCATTACACCTTCCATAGGCTGAATATAATAATTTTACTCCCAGACGTACCTGTCCGAAGGTTCAATTATATCAGAAAAAAATTATTCTGTTACACAAGGCATCGTAATAAATATATTTTTACAGAAATATTGATATTGTCGCTTATGGAAAAACGCAATGTGTGCCATTCGATAGTTTGCGATGACGTCATTTGGTCACGTGTTCTTAACTGGTCTATACAAAGCCCGAAATTTATTTCCCTTATTTGTCTCCGAAAAATGAATGTACCCGGAAATATTCCAGTTGCACAGGTAGCCGTGTGCACTGAAACAATAGAGCGGAACAACAACACGATCTCCTGGAAATATTAGTTTCACTGCTAACAAAATACTTATTGACAGCTCAATTATTCCGGTGATACTTCATTAATCAAAATATTGCTGAAACACAACAGTATGGTAAATGTGTACTAGACATACAATAGATTGTAATTTGTGTAACGTTTGTTAATACTTTATAAGGAATATGAAGCAGATGTAACATATTATTGGAAAGTTGTACATTTATTAATCAAGTTCTTCATTTATAATTCACAAACTTTACTGGTTAATCATTACGTTAAGGTTCTGTAAGTATATATGTTATACATATTTCTCAACGTACGTACTATCTACGATTACTTAAATACGTTTGACAGTAGAGACTTGGTATTTTGAACTGTCATACGATACTTTATTAATGCTGTCTAATCTACTTTCAGTTGTCATTTTTCATGATATAAATATAACATTTACAAAAGTATGTGTTACTAAATATTATTAAAGAACTGTGAACATAGAAGTTCATCTACTTTGCAAATAGATAGGTTATACATATGATACAATGTAATAATGTATGTGGTGTTGGTGTGTTGTGCTTGCCGCTCCATGGTGAAACCAGCGAGGTGTCAGACAGTAATCCGTAATTTACAAATTGATAACGGACCGCGTTTTGTTCTTGTATTACAAGTGTTTAACGGACGAAAGCTTAGATTATCACATAATTTATGAAGTGTCGAAAGCCGGGACTCAACAAGCGGCAGCAGTAACAACAGTAACATTACTGTTCAGGATGTGTTGTGTAGTACATGTAATATACTATGCATACACAGTGTACATGTAGTTGTGCGTACACTCCCGCGTCCTGACCTGCGCAGGTGTTCAATTTGTTGAATTATTGCAGCCGGTACTCGAGTGTGTAGCAGTAGCTTTAATTTCTATTTATGAATTTTATAGTTATTTGTGTGAGTATGCCGCTCAACGCCACTGACAACTTAATTGCTATAATTTATGATGAAATTTTAAATGTTAAATTATTAAATATGTATATATACATTTTTATTATTGTATTCAGAGGTATGTATCTAGTATTTTATTGGTGATAAAAATTGTGTTCTACGCCACGATATTATGCAAATATTTTTACGACTATCATTTAAACTAGAGTACGGATAGCGTTAAATTTGTTTAGAATTTTCGGAAACGTTTTTATTGAGTCGTTAATTTAAATATCCGTCCGAAAAGTCAAGCAACTCTCGGTTTATTTGATAGTTTTTTTGTGATTTTATATTCGCAAGTATGATAATTTGTGAATTATTTATTAAATATACTCGCGATTTGGACCGAGGCGCAGTTAAATTGTAAAATTGCTATTTAAACGATGAATTTAATGCCAAGCGTTTAATGCTTAACTTTTCAGGTAAAAACTTAATGTAAGGTAATTCTAAAAAATTATTTACTAAATGCATAATTATACGTTATGAACTTGTAGCCAGTTTCGTTGACCAAAGAATAAAGCGTGTTTATGCTAATTGAAATTGATGTATTCAAAACTTATTTCTATACTACTCTGTACTAGGGGCCGAATAAAATGCGTAAAAATAAAATTATGTCTGAATTATGTATATCATATAATGTAACGTTAGTTGTTCCTTTATTCTATTGTATATGATTATCGGTTAATTAAACTGCTTGTTCATTTTGTTTACGTTAGTATAATGGATCACTAGTGAGCGGTGTGAGTGTGTTATGCCGGAAGGTATATATGCCCGGCGCATGGAACAGTCCATTGTGACCAATAGCAATAGCTGGGCGAGCTTATTAATTGCCCCGAAACTCTCTGATACAAATTATCAGTAACGATTTTTGCCGCTAGTTAAAACTACTGGACAGCTACTGGTATAGGATAATGAGTAAATGAATTAATATATCATACCTGTATGCCTGTTACTTCCTTTGGAATGAGTTCATATTGTACAACAATATCAGCAGATGTACCTGTAACAGAAAACAGGTCTACTAAACAAATTAAAAACTAACAGATACCATGTACATCCTTATAAAGAAAATACTAATTATTTCAACTTATAAAATCAATCAAGAATGGACAAGTGTATGATTTCGTGACGATGATAAATACAATTACGCTAGTATTGCGTATCAAAAGAAAATGTACGATCATAAAATTCAGAAGTAAAAATTAAGCCCCTAGGTTGGTCAATAAATAAAAATGTATAGCCCACACAAATAAACTTAATATGTAGGTACGTGTACAACAGAGGAATATGATTTAAATATTCAAAGCAACTGCTATATTAGAGAGTGAAACAAGGTTATTGCTATGGATTGTTGTTGTTGAGATCTGTACATATACAGGAGTGTGTACATGTATGTACTGGTTATTGGTTGTTGTTGCACGTGTGAATAATAATAGAGACCTGCAGCGCAAGAAGAACATTTGTCTAGTATGTGTGTGTGTGTGCTCAATGTGGCCAGCTATTAACAGTAGAGCGAAGTGATTAGGCCTCTTAGTTCGGTAGTTTGCCGTAATTAAACCAATCCCATTCTAATTGCATTGATTTATGCGCGATAGTGCTTGGCCGCCAGCCGCCGCAGGGATACTAACCGACACACACTGCACACACAGTGTGTGTTATGTTACGTGCTTACGTTACGTTACATGTTCACTGTTCACGTACATATACCTACCTACCTATGTGTATGTGTGTGGGTACCGCGCGCACTATCAGAGACCGCGGACGACGGTAACTCCCACATAATTAAAAATCGTTCCGAGGGCTTCAATGATTTATGCAACGGTTTGTAGTAGCTAACCCACCCACCTTGGCGTCTACCGAAATGAATTCCGTTTCTCCACTGTTCGCCGTTCCGTTCATCACATGGGCGTACGTCACGATTTATTCGGTCGGCAGTGATGTGGAAGTATTTCGGTGTGTGTTCATTCTGATATCATCGTAAATCATATCTCAGCACTTTCCAGAAAAAAACTCACACACCAAACGAAATAAAAATGTGAATCACTTGACGTTTCCATAAATGACAACGTTAAATTATTATAGCTGTTCAGTTAGTCTAAATTGTGTATGGGGAAGTATGCGTTGAAATAGTTTAGCATAAAATTTCTCGCATTGCAAATCATGTAGAGAAAACATATTACCTGTAATTACTGTACAGATATTCTAAATTCATTCTATGTTTTGTTCTGGTATTAGTTGCAGTGTTCACAAGTGAACGTGGAACTTTTACAGAAGGAAGACGCGTTGCTTCTGCTGTGTATGTTCTTAATTGTACATTGGTTCTAGTTGCACGGTTCATGGTTTCAGCGTGGTTGCACGTATAATCGTCATGGCGCCCTGCACTTTTGTCTTTTTCAACATAGCTCAATGCTTGGTTATAGTGTTAGTCGGTATGCATTCCAGCATATGAACACTATATTATTTCTAATATTTTTCTATGCTGTGTGCCACCAGAAATCATTCATATTCTACGTGCAAGTTCATTACGCAATGTTGAAATTAGCTTTTCTGTTAAATTGTATTCGTTTTGTGTTAATATTTATTGCGGGTTATGCAGATTTTGTAGTAATTTTACTGTTATGCTTGTTATTTCAGTATGCATGTATTGTAATATGTTAATGGTATTCAAATGAAGAAAATCATACTGACTGTTGTACTGAGTGAATTTTGATTTAACGATATTGTTAAATATTAAATACATGTGTTGTTTCGTAAAGATTTTCATTATTCCAATTTCACGATAACACTTTACATTTCTTACAGTATAATACAATAATTACATTTATACAACAGCTAACAGGAACAATATACACCTTGTTTTCGTTTTAATTCCATTTATATATGTGTTTACATTCAACGTCCTTTTGTAGTGAATCTTCATGCTATAATTTGTAAAGAGAATTGCACATTAGCAAGATACTCCAACCTAATATGGATATTAATAATAATTACTATTAATACTAATTATAGTAATTAATATGCTACACGTTTGAAGAACGTAGAAAATTTTGATTAAACTGCACAATGATGAGTGCAGTACAATTAGTTAAAGTAGCGATATATGTTCGTTATGATTCTGTTTACGTTTGTGTTTAGCTAGGAGTTAGCAGACTGAATGTTACAGGGAACGTTCATATTATGTTAACAGACATTTTATGGAAATTGTGTGTGTGCGCGCACGGCCAAAGAGCGACAGAGCGAGAGAGCGAGAGAGTAATTGGACGCGGATGCTGGTAACGATTTCAGGGACAACCTGTATGTGTGTGTGTGTATTCTGCTGGCCGCGGGACTGACTTGTGTAGCGCGCGACTATTAACTGGTGTCTTGCGATCTAATTATTTGTCGGCACATTGGTAATTAAAAACACGTGTAATGACCGGCCTTTAGACTGCTTGCGTCTGTACGGCTTGCGGGTGTGTTGTCTGTAGTTTACAGACGTGTTCAAACTTTTCACAATGCGTGAATTCAATTCTTTTTCACTCATATATGTATATCTGGTAGCATAGTATGAAATTCCAGTTAATATCTTTATTTATTTTATTAGAAAGCATAAAATAAATATGATAAAAAGGTTTGATTCAAAAACTCAGGTGACTTTAAATATTACCAATATAATCTTTAGAAGTGTTAATCTTTTTAATATATCTTTAAAATGTAATATCTTTTCCAACAGGAACACAAATAATACACTTTTCTTTATTAAAAACCATATATTTTATCATTTAAGTATGTATCATATTATTATTTGATTGACTGAAGACAGTATCTTGTTATATGAAATATGAAGTCACGTGGTGTCTTAGTTTGAAGAACCTACGTGCCAAGGGTTGATGTGTTCTGTTAGCTGGGCTGTAGGTAGGTTATCTTATCCGGCGGCGTGATGGTACAAATGTATGCGGCGCCTAGCCGATCCACCCACTCAGACTGTGCCAAGGGCACATGAAATTCCGCGTCACTCACTCACCTGTGAAATAGGCCGTCAGCCAACCTACCCTCAACCTTCTCTCTTTTGTCGAATGATAATGACAGCAGAAAATATGAACAGTCACCGTACTAAATAAGCTTATGGTACCGTTGACGTTTATCTTCGTTCACAGAAGAAGTAAAATGACATTTAATCACATAGATTCATGTTGTATGAAATGTAGGTGGTCACTTGACAAAAGTATCACTGTAAAACTGTTCACATTAGCCGAGACACATTACTCTTCTGATCTTTAACATGAAAAGTGTACCAGTTAATAAACACAAATGTGAGTAATGACAGTATTGATGATGCAAGAGTTGACAGCTTTGTATTACAACAATTTGTTTGTAGTTAAAGTGTGTATGTGTGTGTTCACATATGATATGTTTGTGCAGTGTACGAATGTGAAATATGTCTGTTGCCGTGTGCCACGACATACTGTTTCAAATTAGCAGTTCCTTTCATCTTTGTTGAAATTAATGCAATCAGCGCATTTATTTTCAAACTAACGTTACGGACTTTGAGCGCATTCTGTTCGCCTTTGCGTTCGGTAGCGAGAAATTCTTTTTCGTTATTCGATCGTGAAGTAAAATAAAACAAAACTGAAATAATGACTTAGAGTACTAAGGCGCGTGTAAATGTTTGTTTGTTTTTTATTTTTGATAAATCGGCGTAATAAAGTGATTAAAACGTTCTCATCATCATTTGGCTACGTCATACGCGTGACATATCATTCTTTATAACACGGCACATTTACCTTCTGCCAGCCAACGTTGTACTGTTCTCATTCCACAACTCCCACAATGCTGATGCATCAGTTCATCAGATCTTCAAACATACCTACTCTATACGTACTATATAGAAATGTCCAATTAAACTATAGAATTTCTTAATGATTTTCTTTATCAGTTATCAGTATGTTAAATTGTTGGTAAAATATCTGCAGAAGACATGTACAGATGATTTAGTTTACGTTTATAATAATAATACTAGTAGTTAATACAGGTGACATACATGTCTGTTCTCTTAGAATTCAGTGACACTGTTGGTGAATTATTACAAACAGTGATATAATTACTTGTCTGATTATTGTACATGTGAAAGTGCCTGATGAATTGTACAGCCATAGACAAAAGCATTGCGGGGGAGCGTTTAAATATGTCCGAGAGAGTCGCGTTTTAGAACATCAAAGATGAAAGTCGTGCGAGTTATTTACGAGTTGGCATGTTTCCTGATTTATACCGGGTGCTCTCCTCTCCGGCCGCGCGCGGTGACAAAAAAAACCTATTTACTACACACCAATAGTGGTCATTAGTTATGTTCTAACAGCCGTGACAACTTCTGAAATGTGTACACTAACAACTGACTCTGTCTGTAAACACACTCGTCCCGTTCGCCTGCAAATAATCACATCTTTATAACGGTTTTTTAATGTCGAGTTCCATTGTCTCTCCTATTTACATACCGCGATGTGTGTCTCCGTCACACTAGTCACTGTTTAGTTTCATTATTTCCCTTTGTATAAGACACGCTCTGACTTGAAGATGTGTTGAAAATCCCTCTGTTTATCCGTAAACAACGCTTCATTAATATATGTCAACACATTTCACAATGCTCTGCATATCTGCTTGGGGAATTACTAGCTTTTCTAAGCGTTGACACACTGCTATTGGAATTATTTCCAAGCATTCGTGAGATTCGCAGTGCTTCAGTTCGTAAATCATCAATCAGATGGCATTCCTGTAGTATATTTCGTATTAGAGAACAATCTATATATCATAGAGGGATATTTTTCTTTATGTAAATATTATGAGGGAACACATCCGGTAGCGTTAGTGTTCGTAAATATCGGCAGTTGTTCGTTTAATAATCCGATCACACGGTCTATAGTAAGATGTACCCGGCGTGCGTGCATGCATGCATGTATGTATGTAAAGTAGAACTATGTAACTTAATATTCGCTAGGTGATTTAGATTGTACAGTGTGCAGAGATGTGCGACAAGATCTCGCCAGTTACTCCCCTTGTTAAATAAGATCATACAATTTCTGAAAGAGCATGTAAACGATTTTTAATGGTTTGAAATATTTGTTCAGGATCGTATTTGAATATTTTATATTGTAATTGTAATAAATCTTCGCGTTAGTAGTTTCAGTAACAGCAATCGTTACTTGATAAGAACATTCTGTATCATAATTGACAAATACTACTAAAGATTTCTTGGTTCATTCAAATTCAGTAGAATTTTCAGTGAATCCAAGATCTTCATTTGACTGGCACAATACTAATCAAAAATAAATTGTGTTCACACTTTATTAATAGTTATCAAATCACCAGTACTTTCTTCACTTGTATATGATGTATTTGAGGTAACTTTTCCATCAGATGCACCTCCTGATTACGTCCCTGTATGTGTGTGTGTGAGAAGAACCCTTTTGTGGTGGCCGAAAGGCCTAGTTATACGCAACATCTAGCATGCTCCAGAATGTAATCCGTTGTCTTTTATTCCACTTCAGTGCGTCCATATCTAGCGTCCAATTATCGAAGGACAGTACACACAGGTCTGGTAAACTATTTTTTACTATTGCCATGGCAACCGGACAGCCAGGCTATTACATTGCCATAGTTCCTGGTTAAAAGAAATCGTCTCACATTCATCCTACCATCATCATAATGTGAATGAACAAGCGTCTCTCTGCTACTCGTACTAGCCAACCATTTAAATCTATGTTCTTGTATTGACAAGCTTATTAAGGTTTTGTTTGATGGAATGATGTGTTTTTATTGAATGAAACTTCAGTAGCAGCAGACACAAGTATGATGATCCGAAATAGTGAACACAAGTGCATGTCTGTATGACAGTGGCAATTGCATACCTTGTAAATACATTTATGTTGCTAATAATTTATTTGATTAATATTATAAATAATACATGTTTATATGTCTGGTGATGGAAGAAATTGCAAATAAAGAAGTACTGCACTGCACTTGATTGATTGCGTACGTCTTTGTTAATAGAGTGATTTATCATAATAAATACCGGTATTTTCATATTGCAATTAAATTTTACTTATAAGTAAGACATCGTTTTACTTGGTATCTTTTTGCAGTCTGCATCTCATTTGCGTATTTCAATTTTAAAGAAGCAATATTGGCAATTAATATTACAAGAAGATAAATACATAAACTATGACAATGTATAAAATATTAATATTCTTTAATTTCTTATGTTCCATCGAGCAATGTTTAATTTACTGGATTTTTATTCATTGTTAATAACTGTGATACTGTGAGCACTTGTGCCTTAATTGCGATGATAACTAATGTATGTATATGCGGTGAATATCGTGGTTCGTTAATTCTCAACGTTGCCGTCGTTCGTGGCAAGTGAGAAACACGTTTGTACAAGTGTTAGTTTATTGTTGCAGCAATTACAAGCGTTTACGAGGGACGCCGAGCCGTGCCCCCGGATCAGAGGAAGGGTCCCGGAGTTACGTGCGCAACAGGTGGTACCACGTGATCGCGCCGATCCTGCCGCGCGAGTCGCCATTTAAATTTTCCCCTTGAATGCACGTACCGCCGCAACAGCACAACCGAACATAAATGATGTGATCCGATAAATCACACACAAATGCAACACCACGATCCACATTCTGTATGCATAACTCGCTATGTGCGCGCGCACACACACATACCACACGAACAACAACAACAACAACAGCAACACCAGAAACATTTTGCCGCTAAAAATGCAGGCACATCATTCTGGCTGCGGCAGGATGTTTAGCGTTACGATGGATAAATATGCCGCACGCAAATGGCAGGATGCCGTATATCAGACAAGGTGATCTGTCGATCCACATTTGATATATCGTCTCTCGATGTTTTTGTGTCCGTGTGACGAGAAAGATGATCGAGAAACGGATATTTTATAATAACCATATGTAAAATCTGTTCTTCTGCGACTGATACGCAAGAAACGGAATGAATATATTAAGTAAATTATAGTCGAACAGTGGAATTAATGATATTTAATCTCTCTCTCTCCCTCTCTCTCGCTCTGTGTATAGGAGAGGGTGTGGGTGCTTATTTATTAGAAAGAATACGGACGTATGGTTAATTACCGCTGAGGCCCGGCATTTATTATAATTATACCTGGTTCTGCTATCTTCAAGCCCCTATTATTTCATGCCCCCCGGCGTAACCGCCCTCTAGTTACGCCACTGTTTCGTTACCTTCGTTATAGTGAAATAATATCTTTCATTAAAAATTATGGAACAAGAGGACGCGAGCTATATAATTTCTGGAATAACATTTATAGAAATAATTTGTCAACGAAATGAAAAAAGAAATCCACATTTGTTTATATGCACACTGCATTACGTCGCCTGCTATGATTTATTTTCATTAAATGTTCACGTCAGTTTAATCTGGATGAGTTGACAAATAAATTTATTAATTTAAGAACATTACGTGGAGTATTTCATTCATTAGTTACTCTTAATGTCACTCATGTTGTACATGATTATTCCATTTACACATCGTTTTAATTACCGACCCAGCAAATACCATTTTCGCACACAGAGATAAATGCATGCAGTGTACCTAAGAAGATTGGTATTATTTACAAAAATTAATCCACCACACAAGCGAGACCGTTATTTGAGGCTGAACAATTTTTTGCTGCACTTTCCTCCATGCATGACGCATTCTTCTCCACATATTGAACGTTTTAATCTTATCCCGTGTCGATGAAGTATTTTAATTAAGTGCGTTTTTACGGGAAGCGCTTCCTTGTTGCAAGCTCCGGGTTGCCATTTTCCGTGAAGTATATAAATGCATGGCCATTTAGTTCGTTGATAATCTCGTGTGTGCGATCAGCATCAGTGTAGGTACTATAGCTTCTATTCGTGCTGGTGTTGTCTATTTTTTTCGCCGTTACTTTCGTTATTAAGTTGTGTAATATTTAATATTTCATCAAGCGTAATGTGTTGGAAAATAAAAATCGCCCACGCCTATGGTGGAATTTTACCCCGAGAGGCACTCTGTGTGTGTGTGATACGGTCAGTGGCACGCACGACAGTAGAACCATCTATACCCACACCCACATACTTCAATTACCCGAAGGTCAGTGCTTCCCAAACATAATTACCGTCTTTATATTACTACGGCGGAAAAAGGAACGCGTAAAAAACAAGACTTTCAAATTACAGGTCTTCCTGACCAGCGGCATCGCTCTACAGGTGAATCATTCTAAATTCTTCTGAATTCACAACGTTCAATGATCAATATACATGACTGTGACTTTAATAAAATTATATATATTGTACAGTATCATCTAGTTAGATTTTACTAGATTTCGTGCTAGAATTCTACAAGATATTCGAAATACAAGCTTATACATATATGTGACTATTATGATGTTTATCTCTCCATCTAGGGATGTATAATATTGTAATGTTTCTAGAAAGAGGGGAGATAGTGTTTGTTTGAGAACGGCTGGTATAATTGGAATGTGTCGGAAGGTCGGCACAAAGAGGGGTCAGCACAGATGACTGCTTGTTAACCCTTCCTTAATTGACAGCGCTATCAAAGACTATCAACTTCTATAACGTACAGTTTCTCAGATCACGTAAAATCTGTACTATTGCCTATAATTATAATTATATTCATTCGTATTTTAATGACCGTTCAATATATTGTGCAGCTTCGGAAAAATCAGATAATTAATGTATTTAACTGTTTAGAACACTCCTAGCATTTAATAAGCAAAATCATAGTCTTAAAATAATGTTGCAATAGTGTATAACTAATAAAGAATTAAGATAAATATAACTTCATTTCATCTTCATTTATATAAAACATTTTCCAGTAAATTTGGATATCTTTATCTAATCTAATCAGTAATTCAGTATATTTATTCGAATATGGACACTGCTCATTTGTCATATACTCCTTTGGTTAACTGTAGTGACTGTTGATCTGTTAGAAATTGGATTACTTTAGCTGCTAGTGTTGATTCGCGGACAATGTTTAGTAATGAGGCTGTTGTGTGGTAAATAGTACCGATATATTCCGCTAACCGTTGTTGCCAATGAGCAAATACCAGGGCAAATGAATGCACATCAAGTTGGTACGCGTGCGTTTGTGGATAAGATTAATGTTTTTGTGATTTCGTACACCTGTGGTTTAGACTACCGCCCGTAATACCGAGTTCACTAGACCGTACTGAACTTGAACTTTTTCGGCAGCCATTTTGCCAAGTATAATTGGAGCAATTCGTAGGTGTATTCTGATCAATGATCACTGATCAACCAAGCGTTACAAATAATAGTAATCAAGATAGTAGAATTTTTTTTGTCAACTTCTTGCAGAAGAAGACGAAGAAAAAAAGCTCCACACTGCAAGGCGACTATGATTAAATATATTTATTATATGTGTATGTTTATATATGATCTGTTTTATATCTGGCTAATTATCTATTACTTAGTTAGCGAGAGTGTTCGCCTGTGGCTGCATACATTCTACACACGAGCTACATGTCGAATCTACAAACCTACATGTGTGTGTATGTGTGTGTCCGCAGGGCAAACTTTGTAACAAATTATCCAGAAGATAGTTACTACCGTACGTTAATTCGTTTTTTATAAACCACGAGCACATATCGCAGCGATATCGAGATATTTTGATTTAAGTTTGTCCGGGAAAAAATGTAAATGATCACCTTACTTCAGTAGTAGTAAGTACCGTTTGCCTCCTTGTACGTTCCCGTACTAGCAGAGGAATATTTTGTTTATGTGTTGTTTATAAAATAGTATAAAATAGTACTACTGCGCTTATTTAGCTGCTCACATTTCATAAAAAGAACCGAAGGCAATATTTTTTTCTCTGCGTATAATTGTGTAGATAATTTTACTAGGAGATTTATTATTTGTAGTTGTTTCTAATTTTGAATTTAAGACTTGTCATAAATTTCTGTACAGCTGTCAAAGAAATTCTTTATAATTTCTTATCTAACAATTTAGTTGCTAGATATTTATTATATACGAATTTATTCTCATTTCAGTTTGAACTAGGAATTGTTTAATTTAAATAATATTAAGCAATTTCACTCAGCATTGGAACTCATAATAAATATACTGTTAATTGAAATGTTTTTACAGTTTCTATATTTATACTATTTTGCATACTTGTACTGCAAAATTCACTATAAATTAGCATAATTTTCACCTTGAGAATACAAACTAGTTTTGATTAACTGTTCACGATGGTCGATATTGTGTTATTTTGATAATTTTTCAGATAACACCGTGAGAATATGTTCTAGTTTCGTTCAGGCGACTATATTAACGTGTTATTGATGTATTTCAAGGACGATGATCGCGTTGGCGTTTAGATATTGTGAACGCGTGTAGTTACCAATTGCTTCTTGAAAAACTCTCGAACGTCCGGTGTTGTTTGCTTGTTCTTCTTATTGTTCCTCTGTATTATCTTCGATCATCTCGTTTAATGGGATTCCCGTGGTCGTACCGACGAGAGCACCGTGAAACAAATTTCACCTGTTTTTGTTCGATTACCGGTTTTTTTTTATAATTCACTCGGATACGGACACTTATTCTACTTGCTGAATTACATTACCTCCGGGCTGGTTTTCGTTGAAAAAATTGCAATAATGTTGCCATATAACTGTACAAAAGTATACATACAAAATATCTTAATGTCTCTGCAATGTTTTATTAATATTATACACTGAAAATGATCAGAGTAGTATTTCTAATTCTTAGTTATATGATATTGGAAATTTTATTTTAACTGTTCGACTGAAATTTAAAACCTTACGATGCAAGTTTTCTTTCCAGCTAAAATCAACTTAAAATTTAATGATACATTTTATATTTACGATGTTTTATTTGTCGGTATATATATGTTTGACAGATAGATCACGTATGGCGTCAGCTAAGAATCAGTAGTTCTTATTAAAATATATGCATGTTTACATGTACTAGGTACACGCATATACTTGTCTGTCGGTTGGTATGCATCTGTGATATGCAGAAGCGGTAACCGCAGCACTACCAGTAGTAGTAGTAGTATTTATTGAAGACGAAGTTGAAGAGAAATCCGTGTGGTACGATTGAGTTGCACATTTATAAATGTACATTCATTGATGGATCGCACGATGCACAGGTACACTGATCATCTATCAATGTCCGGGCGACAGCAATTGATTTGCCTGTAATTGTAGAGTATCTATGGATTTCTATAAATATTTATGCATCGCAATAACTATTCCGCATAAATTATTGCACGTTGGTAGGAAGAAATATTCATTACTACACACTGAACGACGGTGCTGCTGTTCATTATTTCTAAATGAATCGAGGTTGTTTTCCAACGTGCGCGTGTTGCTTGTTTTCTTCCAAACTGTTCGCCAGTAACATCTGGAAACTTATAGTTTTCTATAGTTTTTTCTGCGAGAACTAATTCGTTTTATGACAGACTTGTTTAGCAATCCTTGTTATTTTCAAATTGACGGCGAGTTTTAGTGCAGAGCTGGGCTATGATAAAAACCGTTGATAAATCATCACAGGACGCCATTAGAAACAGGTGCGGTGTCAAATTTCCGTCGTTCTCTTTTCTTTATATAATGTAGCGAAACAAAGCATTAATAGTGCTGATGATTAATTAGGTGCGATGAAATTTGCTAGCATGTTTTGCAAAATGGATCCATGAAATGAACAAAGTGTAAATTCAAAGAAGAATATATTAGTATATTTATGAGTCTCGTATTTAGTGATAAATTATCTCTTTGAAAAAATATATTTTCTGTTATGGATATAAAATATAATACGTACACTGTTCTAGAGTTTCATTGATGATGTTTTGTTGTGGGCGAAGAATTATTTTTCAATTGTCGTAGGCGTGAATGTCATGTTTGTACGAATACGTAATTAGCTAAAGTGAAGTGTTTATCAAACACTTACTACTCTATCAGGATGATGTATTTATTTGCATAGTTATTTGAATTTTTCTCCAGTTTGTAATGGCAATGTGTAGAAGGACATTTATAATTTTATAGTTGAGCGTTCCATTCACAAAGTATACATACTTGTATTGCATGAAAGTTTGTTTACTATATTGAAAATGAATTAACAAATTATTAAATACTTTATTGAAAACTAAGCTTACGGATATTAACACAAAAATAAACCAAGGGCATCTTTGTTTTCAAAAATTTCACAAATTATTACCATAATACCAAAAAGGAATATCATTATGTATACTATATAATCAAGATAAACGAAATTTTGAGTTGGGCACTATTATTTGGGACGCAAGTATTGCATCATCTAATTTTTATTTCACCTATTAAAGATAAAATCTACCATTAAATTCACATGTTAACATTACGACAGTAAATGATCAATAATTTGAACAATGATAAAAAAACTAGAACATATTCAACTCTTATTCGTGTTTGATAAATCACTGTACATATATTTGTGTTGGTTAACAATGATTGCTACTGTAAAATATAATAGATTGTCATTATTGTTCAGTTAATTAAGATCTATTATATGTAATTCTAAATACATACACATGCATAAGAAATTGTGTCTATTTTATCTCTTAGCTTACGTTGTAACATTGATATTATCTTATAAATTTGTGGGTCAATTTTGTGAAACTTATTGTATTTTAATTATGTCAAATTGGAACGTATATATGTAAGTAACAATGAAATTTATATAACAAAGATTTGTTATCTTAAATATAATGCTAATTATATTATAAACAAAGGCCACGATGTTTTCACTTTAAGTTAAACAAAGCAAAATACAATAACAAAGATATTATTTAGAAATACAGATTTAAAAAAATTAATATCTGTATAAAATAATCTAAAACTCCATATAAAAACAATCAAATTACAAACAGAATATTCAAATGTCTGTAAACAATAATTTTACGCTTAAAATAAAACATTTTAATATTCAAATCAAGATTTCTTATTTGCCGGGGATAGAATTACAAAACTAATATTCAAATAGCTAAAAAACAACCATTTAGTAATGATGATGGTGATGATGATGAAAACGAAAAGTGGTCAGACAGGCAAATTATTGGTTTTTTAGGTTTAAATCGGTGTAATTTTGTGCCTAATTCGACTCCCACATCGCGCGCTGATGCATTGCAGCATATTATGTTATACCTGAGCGATGGAAGTTTTTGTACTGACTCTGGCAGTCTGTATAATAATTTTCCGCATCGTCAGACTTCCACTGTACATGGCGGTTGTAATTTTAAAAGAATTTTGATTGAAATTTCTAGGAATAAATTTAACGCCCACTCATCTTGCACTTTCAGCTTCTTTACTAGTAGTCAATACAACTATCCATTACTGGGGTATTATGGGTAATTTCTTCTTCACTATATACACATAATATAGACCCTTAACTTATCTGACTGAATACAGAATATTTATATAAAATATAAAAACATTGAATAGTTTTATACCGTCATTGACGTTAATAAAATAACCATTAATTCCATAGAGAGTTATAAAAACGTTCCATCCATTTCTAGAAAACTAATGTTTATGGAAATTTGATGTAGTGACGGTTATGTGTATCTGTGTACTTGACGTGTGTGTGTTTGTCATTTTTCTAAGGTTATGATACACAAACAAGTAACAAGACGCAGGAGAAGTAGAAGAAGAAACGTTATAATGTGTGGTAATTAAGTAATTTGAAATGAGCGATTGCAATGACATGGAATTGATTACTTATAAGACGACGCCGGTCAAGTTCACGTCTAGTACCGTGACTTGTTGCATTTATAATCAGATATTAAACAGTAAAAACCTCCCCGTTGCACACGGCTAAATATGGAACATTAATTGATTTATTAAATTCTTGTTCCGTTGAAAAACTTGCGCTCGCCTTTCTTCTCACATATTAAATATTGTTTCGTTCTCGGGTGATTTTTATCAATACATACATACAAACATACGAGTACATACATACATATGTACATACTTCATTCATATCGCATAACATGTGTACATTTATTTATGATTTCTTTAAACTATTCACAACGTTGTCTCTTTATATGACAATATATGTACAAAAACACGTTTAACCATTTTTAAAATGGATGTCTGTTGCGTTGCGACAGTCAATGTTTAACGGCATGTTGTTACTCTTGTCTTACTGATTTGTAAAATTATAAATTAACTAACTAATATCTGCACTGGACCTGGATGTCACGTGTATTGTCTCGTTGATGTCTAATGAAGACACGTTTGTACACATGTGCTGTGTGCTAGTATTGATTGAGAGAGACTCCCATATGTTCTGTTACCGCCCAGGACGGATGTACTTGTGTCTCGGCACTCTCTCAACGGTAGTAGCATGTTGATTATTTGCATTATATAGTTGGCGTGTGAATCTTCGGTACTCGATCGACATTGCCGATTGCAATAAACTGGCTTTAATTAAGCGTTCGTGTCTGTCGGTCCTGAGCTTCTGGTCTGTCCGGACAACAGCCGGACATACGTAAGTAACTATATGAACAGTCTGATAATTTATTCGATATGATAATTGGCGGTGGTGTATTCGGAAGCCGAGCGAAAGCATTAATGGACAAGCGCAATACAGAGAGAAACCCGGTAGCGTATTTACAACATATACCTGCACACAGCGTACAGTAGATATTACTGATTATCAAGCAGGTGATATCTGATTGATAAATATATAAACACACACATGATTTAGTTCTCAGTGTGTGTGATTTGTAGTTATCAATCAATGTGTATCAGATACATATCTCAAGATTGAGAAAAATGATTCGATAATGTTTCATGTATAGATAAAAGCAGCTGTGCATTTATTTTAATGCATTATACATTTTTTTATTCGTGCACAAAATATATCAACTTATCAATCAACTGTCAATATTGTAAGTTGTAATCAGAATGAATTATTGAATTAAACAAATTGTACGAAATTAAACTATAATACATACACAGATAGATAATTATAATTGTGTAATATTAATTATTAAATTGTTTTGCAATAATTATAATGAGGTGAAACTACCTGATAGTGAAAATAATATTCGAGTTTAAATAATAAATTATATAAACAGATAATATTACAATATAGATAATTAATTTAATTGAAACAATCATGCAGATATGTAGGTTTTGCAATATATTGTTTATATTGTTAAACGTAATTATAGTGAAATTATCGCGGCGTTAGAACAGGGAACTACTTTCTCAAAAATAACTGATAGATAATTTTCTATTTGTTTAAACTAATTAAGCGTAATTTTATTTTTCTTAGTATTGTGAGTTTCTTTGTAAAACTTAAATTGTTTGCGTATATTGTACTACATACATATGTACTGATAATTACTTGTTGCTTACATTTATATAAATGACATGGTTATTTCAGACAGTTTCAAAGTTAAAGTCCGTATCAGATGAATTGACGTTTACATCATTGTTAAATTCAACAATAACTTTGTAAAGAAAGATTGGTTAATGAAAATTTGTGTAATAATAATTTGCATCATTCCTATATAGCCAAAGAATAATGAGAAGTTGATTCCTGTTCTAGAATTTCTGAAACAATTCTCATGTATTGCGCTCTGGTTATGTAGGTTAACATACAGCGCTTGCTTGTCTGGTCAGCACTGGTCAGTCAAGTGGTCAGTGGCCGGTAGTGGCGCTCGGTCAGCAGCACCCACGCTCACGTCATCATGGGGCACCTGCTTGACTCGGTGCACCAGGCACCAGTCAACCCTAACCAATACACTCGCACATACATACATACACACATGTACATACAGGTTATACACGCGTACACCATCATCATCCATCTATCTTCGACACGAGAACACAAAACACAGATGTTATCACTAAACACATTTCAATGCTATTATTCCAATTACCGAAATAGTGGCACGAATATCTTGGAACGACAAAAACCTTTTTGTAAAACAGAACGACAGATAAACTAGTAGTACAATTAGAGTGCTGTTATTTCTATCGTATGAAAATTTTAAAATTATTTGTATGTATTCTGAGAACACAATAATATACACTTATGTGGCTTTATTATTTTGCAAATACAAGAATTCACTCACTTTAGGTATAAGTATATAAATATGCATTGTGTTTATATATTATTTGCTCCTAGATGGACATGTTTATGCATGTTTTGTTATATTAGTTTTGATAGTATCCAGTTAATTGCATGTGAGTTAGGTTCCTTCTACCTGAAATGAATATGAATCGAATTTATAATGTTTTATTAAATAGGTGTGATCGAAGTTTTTGCGCACCACAATTCATTGATAGTTAAGCGGGATACCATTTTATCTTTAATTACGTTACTACACCTGTTCTCATCGGAATTAATTTTAATCAGGTGTATTGTATTCGTTTTATTGTTGTTCATTTTGTTTTGTTTCGTCTAGGAAATAATTGAGTCTTTGGATTAAAGAATTGGTTTATTATGTATTTAATTAGTTTGCTTTATCGTGTATCAATCAATGTATCTTGTGCTTTTCATATTCTGTATTACAAGAATGTAACTATGTACTGATAATTATTTGTTGTGTAGATATATAAATGACAAGTTCAGACATTTTCAAAGTTAAAGTTCCACATCAGATGAATTAATGTTTACATCATTGTCACGGTACACAGTAACTTTGGAAAATAAAACTGAGTAATGAAAATGTGTGTATGTTTAATTAATACGTGTGTGTTTAGAATAAAACAAGTATGAATTCTGTGTATATAGAAATAAGTAATAAATAAACAAAAGTTTTGTAGCTGTGCAAAAAAGGAAGGCGAGTAGTAAATGCGGTGGAGCGTTGCTGGTTTGCACGCTCGGCAAGTGAAGAAGCCGCTCGTTTTAGGAACCTGTTCGCGGCAGCGGCACTGGCTCCCCCGGGCACTTCTAGTGGAGGTAGCACAGCGTAGGTGACCGCCATCCATACAGGCCTGTATTCAGTACAAATCTACACACACACGTATGTGCATATCGAATCGAAATTACTTCGGTTAACTACAGTACATTACAAGCGAGAGAGATTTGATATTATTCTTATTAACTGACATAATATTAATGTTTGAATAA
>JAGJTL010000057.1:2594128-2638623 GCA_022063505.1 Calosoma granatense
TATATATATATGTAAAATAATGGCAAATGAAATTGAAACGAAATACAGTAATAGTGTTTATTTGCAATGCATACGCGAGTATTTACATAAATTATCTTAATGTACGTATATCTGTAGTGATCATCTGTGAATGGGGAGGGCTGTGTTCAGTTTCGGGTAATGAAGCACGAATATTTAATGAAATTACACTGTAACGTGTATAGGTGAGTTGTTAAATGAAGAAATTATGCGTACCACTGAGCATTGTGATACGCGTTTTAATATACACACCAATGGTATATTTAATGCAAATGAAATAATTGAGTTTGATTGCTCAACATTTTTAACTGTGATGCATGTCGCCTTTGTCTCCTAACACCTGTACATGTAAGCCAGTAGCCATGTCCTATATACGAGTATATATGCACAATGTTCTCCATTATTACTGGCATTGTAATTTCGTATAACTGTACAATGTTTACGTATTCTGTAGTGTACAATCTGAATGAACTACCTACATACTGTGTTTGCTGTTGTACGGGTAATTTTGGTTCTAATACAACTCTGGTGCGCGTGATATTTGGTGAGATAATAAAGATAAAATGTGCAATAAATTGTGCAGTGTCCGTACGTTCATGTTTAAAAGAATTCCCTGAGGTGGCCGAAGGGCAGATGCGGCTGCTGTTGCTGCTGCTGCTGCGTGCCAGCTATAAGTCTCCGTTTATGTCCACGAGTCATGTGAATGGACGCACTTGCAGCTCGATATGTGCATCGTGGCTGCCGGATTCTGTTAACGTACAGATTATACCATATTCTGATGCAGAGGCCGCGTCCAGCCATGCTATATAAAGAATGAAGAATCACTTCTCTAAATAACCCCGTGGTTTATGAGTTGATGACGCCAGCAATGTTGCTAGTTGAATAGTAAGGATAGTCAGAGAGAGATATATAGCAATATTACCTACCAAGTGCAACGCATCAATTGTTTTATGTAATATCATTTCCTAGATATTCATTCTACGTGAAGAATACTTCATTCACAGCAGGCGTATATAGGAACTTGCAGAATGCATAATAATACTATCTCCCGGGGAACAGATGAACCATTCAGAACCGATTAGTGAGTTAATGAAATAATTAACTTTATTCAAATGACCTCAGGATGAATATATCAATTTATAGAGGGATTTTTCTGTAGAAAATTTCTCCTTTTGTTTATCCCTTGTCATTGTTAATTACAGATATGCAAATGGACCGATCGTTGTACGAAGTTAAAAGAGTCATAAAATTACAGAACATGATTCAAGGTTAGCATAAAATGCATCATTCATACATGCAGGTAATTGCA
This sequence comes from Calosoma granatense, assembly GCA_022063505.1. Classification (NCBI taxonomy): domain Eukaryota; kingdom Metazoa; phylum Arthropoda; class Insecta; order Coleoptera; family Carabidae; genus Calosoma; species Calosoma granatense. The sequence continues at coordinate 2,595,456 of JAGJTL010000057.1, forward strand.
GATGGCGACCAACGGTGGACCTTAAATTACTGACTTTAATAATCGAGCCTTTTAACAGAGGCGCTGCTGGGTGTATGAGGGGGTTTCTAATCCATGGCCACCAGTTAACCTCGCATACAACCAACCAACCAACGCCTGCAGGCTTACCAACAGTGCACGTCAAACTGTTCCGTCAAACCGTACCACACACATATATACCTATGTATTATGTAATATAGATATTCGTACAAATTAAGAAATAGGCTTCCAAAAATAACAATCATAACTTCATGATCAGTTTATAGTTTCATAGCAATATTATCAACTCATTCACTTTTGTAAGAAACTGTCCAGTTGTATAAGCTCTGGTCTAATGTACATCGTTGTGTTGTACGGCCCGAGGCATTAGCTCTTATTTCATGATTTCGGGATATATTCACAAGCCCCCGGGAAGCCAGCGACGATACCGTGCATGCTTACCGTACCATCTCTTACCTAGATAATCGACCTTTTCAATTTTAATTTCGGTAATTTCTTGAATACTGAAATCATTTAGTCGCTTCTCTATCCACAACGGTTAGTAAATTGCACGGTGCATGCCGGGCGGATAATCATTTACGAAATTATCAGAACCATCTGTATACAACATATATGAGTTGGGTAAATTAAACTACTACTGCACTAGCTACAGCAAGAATGCACAGCTAAATCTGGAGGAGTGCACAGTAAAATGAACAGAATCATTGGCAGAATGGGCAGTAGTGTATCGATTAAACATTCGTCATTACATATATACATACATACATATACAGAGTATATATACACATATATGTATATGATATGCAACAGCGCGAATCTAATTAGTATGGGAGGAGTCAGGCAGAGCGAATGTAATATAGAGAATGGAACCCTTTTATAAATGCCGCTTTTGTATTATAATTTCGTTCAAGCATGGAGAATTTTTGTTTGATTTTTGTAATAAATTGCTACGCTTATTAATACCATGACCCTAATATAATTAGTATCGTAATATCTTTAATTATTGAAATTGCTTTACGGCTGATTGATGTAATTAATGAAGTTGTTATATGGGGGCTGAAATTCATATTAATTGGAGCAACGGTATATTTTTTACATACACATGTATTCATGTTTATCTATGTAATTATTTCCATAACTTTTTCTTTGTGTCGTGTTGTGTTGTTACAGTTCGTTCAGAAGTGATTTATGACATTTGTAATAATTTGTTGATGTTGTCAATAGTAGATCGTTGTGAATAAATATGGAAATACTTTACTAGTAATTCTATGTACTATTAAATACGGTATATGTACATGTAAATGTTTTAGATGGTGTGTAGAGAAAATAACTATGTGAAATAAATAGAGTATGTGCATATAGATATATAATAAAAAGATTTCTACTGTTGAGAAACAGATTCTCGAATAGTTTTCGCGGCAGTTACGTATTTCACTACAAATTTACGACACGCACTGTGTCTGTGCTATCAGTACGGTAGCTGATAGAATAAGCGAAATGAATGCACGATACTGAAGAGTAAGCGTGAGATCGAGCGGCCAGTCATTCACTGTATATACTTTATCCAACCATATATACAGGTACAGGATCGGCGCACCAACATTCAACAGTAGTGCACTACAGTAGCATATACAGTTGAACGATATTTGCTGTATCATTATTTATTATATACACACAATATAATATATACATGCATAGTTTCACGCCTTTCCCATTTCCGAGTTACTTGTAATAATGTACCAGTAGAAATGTAAAATATTTCAATGGTATTTGTAAGTTATAAAATATATATGTACATACATATCAGAATAAAAACTATGTATTAATTTAAAACTTGCCGATAAATGAATATTACTTTACTGTCGATATATCTTTAATTTCAATAAAAAAACTATATGATATAATGTTAAATACTGTTCCAGTAGTATTTTCTATACGATATTGAATCATAGTTTGTTGAATATTTTTACTCCGTACAGGGGTCTGTAATATTTTGCTAGTACGTACCTGTTCCCTGTGAAGTGGTACGGTGTGAGTGCGAGGCGTGACAGGAGGCCGCATTGCAGGACGAATGTGTCCGTTGTCCTGTCAGCGGAGTGGACATCGGTGCGTGTGTGTGTGCGCGCCCGGATCTCCTCTGCGACACATACATACACACTGCCGTGGAACAAATAAATCTGCATCCCGCGCTGTCGGCCGTGCAGAGTGCCGCATCAAACTTACCATCTTGACGCTAAAGTTCGCAGCCGTGTCGTAAACCAACTAGACACGGGATGTTGAACACTGCCTGTTGTCTCTCAACACACACACAGAGGGAGAGAGAGAGACGCGCGGGCTGTTTGCCTAACGGATTGTATTTCGTGGAATTTTTAACAACATCAATTGTATTTACCCGATCATATATATTGTACGTGTACGTTCATCAGACCCGGTAACAAAAGGTTTGTATGTTAAATTATTGGTAGACAGTTTATTGTGATTTGTTACACGATAATGAGAAACTTGAAAACAGAACCGAAATTTATTTGTTCTCAAACTGAAACTGTGCAAATTTGCATCGAAATGAATAAATTATGTATACTGGTTTTATATTTGAAATCAATGCTGTATTTTGAGGAAGGGTTCGAGTGAATTTTTGAAGTATAATATTTTAGCATTTGCATGCCACGTCCGAAATTACTTATTAAGCCTTAAGGAGAAAACTCGGCTACTGGTTAATTCACATGTGGGTGAGAGTGTATGGCTTATCAACAAATCACAATATGTTATCTACATCGAAATACGTATTGCTGGGCAATATGCAAATATATTTGACATGTTATTAAAATGCTAAACAAATAATAGAACTTTCTAGATGTCTACAGATACAACATACTTTTTTAAATAATGCTGACCGAAAAACATTTTAAATTAATAGTGTTCTGGTTTTAATAGGCGATTAACTTTACGTCATATAATAATTTATTTATCTCTTCCATAATAGAAAGTGAATCATGTATGTATGTATGACTGGACTATACTCTATACTATATAGATAATAATTTAACATATTGAACATGGCTACCACACATATATTTTAAATTGACCTTCTGCACTAAATATTCGTAGGTGACATGAATTTCTAAATTTCATTGTGCCGCGCTATAAATTATTATTTTTTTGGTAACACCTTTGGAATATTGATATTTTAGTTTATCAACGGGCTGCAATCTTTTAATCTTCGAGAGAAAATTAAGATATTTCATCAAAACTTGATGATAGTGATGATAGAGTTTTTTTGTCATTTTTCTTTGTTTCGGTTCCAGAGTACACGTGCGCACGCGCACTCTATTCAACATGAAAGAATTGGAACATCAACGTGAACCATTATTTAAACGTTAAACGGTACAATTTGCATTTTAATTGTTACATTGACGCGGTTTTGCAGAAGCATCGTAAAAGGGTTAATAGACAGACAGGCAGGCAGGCAGGCAGGCAGGCAGTTGTTCGTTTGAATACACCGGATCAGATAAGGGTCAGACTGTGTGAGCGTGCTAAAGGAATATAAAACAATCAGTTCAGTGCTAATTCCTGAACTGAAGCTGAACTGTCGCGTGAGCCAGATGTCTTTGCTAATTGTATGCGATACGTGCACTCAGAAGAACGCACGACGCATTCATGCACGCTAACGACTTCTAATCAGTTCGTCGCTTTTTCCTATAACTTATCACTACACACGTTAACAGATGAACTCTTCTTCTTCTTCTTCTTCTTCTTCTTGTCACTGCGTTACTCTGGATTTGTGCGGTTAGAATGCCGAGCATCAACTCAAACATAAATCGCACAGTGTGCCGTTTGTGTACAGCGTTATCGTTTAGCGATTTGTTTCAGCAAAAGGCATGATGAAATGGTCATACTTCAAGAGATTCGAATTGTCGTCAAGTGGGAAAAAAATCTATTGCATTCATAGCACAAGCATTGACTTCTTTATTGATATTCCGAGAAAGCTGAAGTTTATCTACTCGGAGTTATATATGTATATGTGTAAGACAATTATTCAAGCCTGGAGAACTTAAATTTTAGCTACTGGAATTTTTTCTTTCGAAAATGTGTTTTGTAAGGCGAGAAAATTTAACACGAATAATTCCAGACCATAATTTAACATATGTATAATTAGTAGTAATATTTATTTTGCTTACCCAGGTAATTATATAACGAAAACATACGTTTCTATATCGAAAAACACTTTTGTAATTATTTGTTTGCTCTAATTAAGTGCATGAACCTGGCACTGTTCAGTACAAGAAGTTGTAATGTTGTTTTATGTTTGTATTTTTCTCACTGCTACTGTGTTTATTTATTTCATTATATCTTATATTTTTTCCATCCGACATGGTCTGTTAGCAATCATGGACCTGTTGTAAGTCTGTGTGTGTATGTATGTGTATTAATGTATAACTATGTATATACACTACATGTATATGCGTGTGTGTGTGTTAGCATTTGGTTTTTACAAAGTGATGAAACGCTTTTTTTCCAAGTCAACTCTAAATTAGTGCCCTTCTGGCTGTCGGCAATTAATGAACGACCACTTGTATTTGGCTCACGTGTTTTCAATTACGGGAGACGCGCGTACTTGCAAAGTAGCACGTGCTCTTCGTCCCTGTAGCACCACCGGCAATTTTCTGTAATTTCTCATACAAGATTAACTGAAATTCTGATAGACAGATTGCGCTCAATACCTCCCTCTTCCTCCTCTCTATACTCCTCTCTGTATACATACATATATGTATGTGTATATATACTGACTAAATAATTTTTAATTTACGTATTCACGTTGCTAGTCACGTCGTGTGTATTTGTTTTCTGCGAAATATTAAAATTGCTCTAATTTGCATTTTTCAATAATCTGGATCGCCGGGCCCCGCTCTCTCAGTGTACATAACCGAGGCTATTGATTAGTTTTTAATCAGTTTTAATTACCACGTGCCCGCAGTTTCAGTTTCGCACCTAAATCACAATAATTTACAGACTGGGCAATTTCATGCGATCATTATCGGTAAAATGATGATCATTTAATTATTTTTTCATTGTGATTTTCCGTAAGGAAATGTGCATTTAACGACGTTGATGAAAAAGTAAAGATGAGAGGATGATTGATAATAGACTTTTGGTAATCGCTTGATGATTATCTATCAGCCGAGATGGTTATTTAATGGTACATTTTTCATTATATCATACATGCATATAAAGTCAGTGTATGTATGCAAGTATATTTTGATTAGCGCTATAGTTATAGGTTATAGTATAATAAATATATTTACAAGCAATATGCAGTGTCTGATATAAATTGCATTTCTGCAGATTTCATTTTGATTATGGTTTAATCTAACGGACAATAATTATCGTAACATGATACGGATCTTTATAATAACTAATTCTTATTTATTTCTAATTGTATGTATCGGTATCAATATGGGTTTCCCGTAATTTCTACGTCGTACATATTATCATTATAAGCAGGTACACACGCACATGCACGGCTATTAACACATTATTAGAAATAATTGAATATTATGTGTGCAAGGGAATGGCCTTTCAGCCAGGTAGAACTTTGTTTATAATTAATAAAATAGCTTTACATACTCCTTATATATGTATGTGTGTATGTAGATATTAAATTAGACTATATATAGAGAGACAGACGAATAATGGGTACACACATACAGACTAGACTGTGTACATCTAGATAAGTGTACAAGTACAAGTGAATTCCATTCCAGTTAAAATAACTCGCGGAATATGAAAACGTACCGTAATTAACAGACATGGCTTCGTACGTTTTGCTTAGAGAACAACACTCGCAAGCAACAGCAGCTAGCAAGCCTGGGACGCATAATTACTATAATGCATTATAGCAATAAATCCGTACTGGTGTGTCCGACGTCGGTGATGGATGCAACAAGTGCAACGATGACGTCAGACCGAGCGTCGGGACGCTATCTAGACGGTAGCGCGGAGGTCGGCCACAACTCAGCCTTGCGTCTGGCTAGCTTGGAACGCAAAATATTATTTTATATCTCTCTGTACAACGTCTGTGTCCATACAATTAATATACATATTTAATATGTAGTTCTATATAGTTCTACACCAGGTAATTGTCAGAAACTCTGATTGTCATGTACAAGTCAATTCTCGTACGACAGATTGTTAAAAGATCTACTGTGTACTACTATATAAAGTGTGTATTCTTGTGGTTGGTTTTGTGAGACAAATGCTGTAAAAAAGCTCCAGCAGACAGCTTGCTGCCATTACATGATTATTTATCCACATACAGGGTATATGAATAAAGACTAACAGTTATGCAATTCACGATGTCATATATCATGGGTCTGTTGTATTTAAGACAACTTTTTAAAATGCATTCCTTGTTTTTATACCATGTCAAAGAACACACACAATTACCTTTTTTAATCGTCCGTTTCACATGTCAACAACGAGCTAAAACTTGCATCTCCCACGCATCACCGAGCCAGCCTTGCAGAATCATCGTCTTGTTATGTTTGCTGGAATGATACTGCATTTTGTCCGTTTTTTTCTCTTCTCTTTTACTTCGATGTTTTTATGCGTTCGTCCCTGTTGTAATTGCTCTCAAGTGGATGTTAGTATTATATATCTATGCTGTTTGGTGAACTCTGTTCACAATCCCCTTTGCATGTTGAATATCCATCCATACTACAGGTTCAGTTCACCTGTAGTACAGGTACAGCACACAGCGGATCACGGTGAACCATGACGGTTTGTTTGATTGATGTTTGTATATTATCAGCATGCACGTTATTTGTATTTCAAACATGATTTCAGATGTTTCACTTTTAAATCGCATTGATTAATAATGACAAATGCATACTGCGATGAGCGGCATCCGTGCCAGTTCAAACTTGCACATGCATATATGTATATGAAACATACAAGGAACTGTTGATGGATTACATTGTTCTGCGTGCATTGCGGTGAATTGGTTCGTGCATGGAACATTACAATGTTTTATCAAGAACAACCGATGGATGCATTGAAAAATCACATGTAAATGAATCATTTGTATCGTGTGTGTGTGTGTGTGTGTGCTAATAAATGTATGATGTTTGCAAATATGTACCGCCTGTATTCTGACAGTTGATACATTTTCTTATTAAATTGTACGTCGTTAATGAACAATCCAGTGTTGTTCATAAATTATCGGTATTATTAATATAATAAATAATCATTTGTCGTACGCACGTGCGTACATATATTGGAAAGTAACCAAACATATACTCTTTGTGTGTACATTATATAAATAATTTCTAGTAAGTTAATTTTGTTTTATGAAATGGATATGATAGAAAAGAAATACTGGCCAACTATGATGGTACAAAGTATGTATGTTGTGTGTAGAACGACGACTCTATGACTGTTTGTTGGAATGAGAACAGTTGTTATTTATAACTGTAAATATATTTTTGGCAAGACATTGAATTTTAGAAGTCTTACTAATTGATAGACATATTTAAAATGGATACTGTATTTTGGGATGCACCTGTAGTTATGTTCGGCATTACTACAACATGATAATACTTATATTTAGCACATGTGTTTGCATAGTGATTTTATTTTTACATACTATATTTAATGGAAGGGTAAATTAAAATAGTATACATGTAGCTGTAAGTTTTAAAAATGAAATTCTGTCAATTACATGTACATGTTTCATGAACTAATTTACCTTATATGCTCATTTTGACTAATTGTCAATAACACAGCTCCTGCTAATAATCCAGTTTCACAAGCAGATATATTCAATGAAGCTAATTACAAATCGAATAATTACTATAATTGTTTGAAAGCTGATGGATATTTTCGTGTCAAATTCACTTTTAATACATGCTTGATTATAGCATAATGACCATGCACATGCTAAATTCAACACACGAAATTTTTGAGAAGAAAAACGTAAAATTTAATGATCACAGTGTTGATGCTTTCGTTCGGGGTTCACTTCGTATAAATTCATGAATATTTAATGTGTATTTCAAATGGACATTTACATAGTAATTTTGAAATATAAAATAAATGTTGATATTTTGTAGCAAAATAAATAGCTTAATTTAATTTTGCATACATTTTAGTCTATTTGCTCGTATATACATACATACATGTATATAGTTGTGAGCAAGTGTGTATGTTAGATAGTGCTTATATGTGCATCGTGGTAATTATAAAGAAACCCAGTGGTAATGGTTATAGTTTATATGAAATTATAGTCTGGTTGAACTATATATTATATGCTCGTAAAGATAGTGGTTATAAAATATTAATTATCCTATAGTCAGGTTGTTATTTTAAACATCTAATGTTCGTATTAACTTGTGCACGGTATGTCTTCATAAAAAATATACAATAAAAACACGGGGGAAGAGGGGGAACATGGTATTTTCTTGACATTCTATTTAATAATACAATTTTTTAAAACTCCGGTAAGTTATTGTGTTTTTTTTAGTTTAGACAGTAAGATACTTTGTGATATATTTCTAATATCATAATGTATAATAACTTGTCAGCAAATGTCCTATAATTAACTAATTTGTTAGCCACGTGAGACTAAGTCATTTATCGTCCTTGTCCTGTACTTGTTATATGCAGTTGTATCGCGTCATTCATTACTATGTGTGTACGTATGTACGTTATACTGCCGCTAGCGTCATCGAACTTTTTGTACTAATTTCACTTATATTACTATAGAATCTCCCTGATCTTTTGGACTTTGTCTAAACATAGCAGGCCGGCTAGGAATTTACGCCAATACTCACCGGCGCGTACAAGTCTGGTAGACTGACGCACGCGACGTACTAGTTTCCCGCACGCCCACACCACCTTCAGTCCCGTGTCAGATGCACGACGACGACGACGCCTGCTGTTGATGATTTGAATATACGTCAGCCGTGTGCCAGAGTCTGATCATTAATTACAAACTACACACGGACACGAAATTATATTATATACGTAGTTGTGTATGCATCATGTGCGGTATTGGCACTGCTAGTTTCCTTGTTCAATCTATCAGAGTTACAACTGCTAAAATGTATCTTACCTTACAAAATATGTCTTTATTTATACAAAATAATTGGATAAATATAAAAGTATGTTTAAATTATTAGTACAATTACTAGGAGAGTATGTATGACAAGATTTGTAAATAAGTATGTAGCGAGCAAGTATGCGTCATTTTTTCATATAAATAAATACACCCGCCATTGTAATTACGTACAATATACGCATGTATACACGTGCTCACAATATAAAAACAAGTTAAACATTATGTGAACTACCGCTATTACAGGGTACAAACAGTTTAAATTTACAATTGTATGAATTGTTCTCTATGGGAATTGATTTCACTTAGTAATTTGTAAGAAACACGTGTAATTGGTGGATAAATATTTGCTGATTTAATTCCACTAGCGAATGGAATGTTCTAGAGAGGTTTTTGTTTAGGTCTGAGAAGAGAATGAATTAAGATATGGAAGGCGAGCAATCGTACATGAGTAAAATCTGCAATGCATTCACATTAGGGTGAAGTGAGTTACGGAACGACTGACGACGGACACAGTGAATAACTCGATGCAGACTTCACATTTTTACAAGATCTTATGGCCACAGAGTCCGATGGTAATGCTTTTGAAAAAGCTGCCCGTGTAATCATTATGCTGATTTTTTCATCATTGATTGATTGACTCCGAGCTCTTTCCGAGAACTGTTTGCGCGTTCAGAAAAAAAACAAACATTTCGACGTCAATAATTTCTTGACGATCTGTCACAATGTTGTGATTAATTTGTATTAAATTCATTGAATTCCTGGTTTATAATCGATATGTTTATGAATGCGTTGTGATTTATGAATTGTTTTATTACGTTGTCGCAGTTTGTTTAATTGTTGCACAAATTATTTGGTGTAAATAAATTATCTTTTCATTTTCAGTGTGTTGAATTATTTAATACATCTCTCAGTACATATATGGGAACTAATGTATCGTTATGTATGAAGGGTTTATTTCAATAATTAATACTATTGGAACAGAAATGATGAAATGAAATATTCTGGCCACCCCATATGAACCACCAGCTGCAGTACAAATATCGAAATGACCGTATAATTTCATATATATCCTCTTGTTTATTTTGCTAATTGGTAACTTGGAAATTACTATTGATCCTGTTGTCTGCGAGTTGAGTGAAATTGCTAAAATCTAATGATACAGTTTTTTGTTATGGTTGTCCTATCCTAAAAGAAATAATGATATGTGTTTAAAAATCAAAACTGAATTGATAATTTTAATAACTAAAATAAAAGAAATGAACTAAGTTGACGTATGTATGGATATTCTTTTTAGATCTTAGGCATATACAGTATGTACGTATGTATGTATAGTTTGAAGTATTTGTATGTAGGTTGAAATTAACATGAAACCGACTAGTTTATACATGCATAGTTTTTAGACAAAGTCTGTACGAAGATAGTTGGTTTATTTGCAGCGTGGAGATGATGACGGCGGGCGACATACAGAGCTAGTGTTGCTGATGCTGATGCTGGTGGTGGTGGTCGTGGTGCATCTGTTCCAAGGACAAGCGCGTGCACAGCTGTTAGTAGTGGGGGCAGACTTGGGGGCGGCAGCAGGTGTTCGGCCATCTACAGAAATACAACTAGAGGAACACGAGTCCGCCTCCGCAAAACTCACAATGTGATACTTTTGGCCGAATACTCAAGAACGTTTTGGCCAAAGAACAAACATATTTCTCAGTCTGCTGCATAGTGCGTCGCTCCTAAATAGATCTACCCGGGTTTAAATAAACCAAACAACAAATGTCTCTATAAATTCACCGGCACCAAACACTCTCTGAACTTGACTTGTAACAACACTGCAACATACACACAGACAGATAGTCGAGATGTACATATGTGCTCTGAACTTAACAATGAATCACATTATTCACCACGTAGATATAAAATTACAACTTTAGGTCGAAATGGATTTTGTTTTAAACCATTTACCAAGAGAGAGAGAGAGACAGAGTTTAAAATATATTCAGAGAAGATGAGCACAAGTATTAAATATTTATAAATATTGTACAATTTATATTAATTAGATTATCATAGGCTGTATGATGCGGTTCATGCACACGCCTGCAGGTAGGTATTGGGTAAATTTTTATAGCTAATAAAATGTATATCATTATGGAACACTACAGTGTTGCATGTGGTAATAATGTTATGCGGTGTACAGTGAATGGTGCGACGCATCCGTCGTTAAGTGCAGAGAGCAGATTATCTGGTCGCGTGTGTTTTTACTACATTTTTCAAATCTTATTCGCCATTTTTTTTCAGGTGCATCCGCTTTATGCGCTCTAAAATTTGATATGAGGCCATTAAGTTGCAGGAATTATACTGCGTGAGCTGTGGACCAATCACGCGCGTGCTATTATTTGCTGACGTCGGCCCGCATGTGTCTGATCCAGTTTGCAAATTAACAAATATACACACACAGGACACAGGTAGAGACCTACAGTCACAGTACAGTATGGGTAACGTACAGAAACAAACACTGACTTGTCTGAATCTGTTTGTAAATTAACAAATATCTTCAATACATTGAAGTATATAAATAATACTGCTAAGGTAAACAAACTTACTATTAATAGTTCTATATGTATAGAGATAATATTTCGTTCTATTTACAAAACAATAATACCAGTTATAACAAATTACATACATACCAGTTAATATTAATTAAAATCAGAGAAATCTACAGAATTTTTTGCTTGTTAATTTAGTTAAACCAGCAAATACAATTATACTTACAATACGCAATTAATAATACAAAACATTTATCCGATTACCGATCAATGTACACAATAATGAATTAGCGATGGAATGTACGTTATTCAATGAATCATATTTTCGATTTGATATGATAACATTAATTAACGGCGACTGGCAATATTCACCATTTTATCTACGCTACATTAAACATGAATAGTTTCGTTAACCCCTGTTGTCTCTTCCACTCTCACAATGGACTTTCATTTGTCGCCGGTTAATTAAATATAGGTTATAATTCGAATGTGATCATGGTTTTGTGTTTTTAAATTGTCCAATTAGTTAGTGAAAAATTTTATGCACCACCTGCTTCTACCAGCTATGATTCCAGATATCATTTTTGACAATATACGAAACTAGAAAACTATAAAAATATATTTATGTATTTTACTGCGGAAGCGAGTATATATATTTAGTTCTTTTATGTTCGTTGGGCATTAGTGGTGATTATGTTCAAGTTACAAGACACTGCACTAAAAGTTATATAGTTCTATTGCAAAATAACTTTAAGATATTACCGTTAGGCAATAGTGTTATATATAGTTTCATTTCAGAGCTCGTAATTTTAGAATCTCCATCTTAATAGTACAATGTATTGTATTCACTTTTTTACAAATATATTTAGTTAAATATACGTAAGTGTTGCATTCGCCTGAACATTTTGAGAACATCTGATGTTCTAAATTAGAACTTGTAAATCTAAACGAAGCTATTCGATTAGTTAAGGACCATGAACACTAAAGTTCCAGAATATATTTCACGCACCTTTGATTTCGGAATGCTCCAAAATTCACAACCACCTGTAAATTGACATCTGCACCAGGGACGAAATTAGTGGAACGCACGCCATATTCATTTTATCTTTCATGTTTCATTAGAAGCAACGTGACATTAGATTTAAATGTATTCTTTACCTTGTTAGCTAAATGAAAATTAATAGTCGCATTAGCGCACTATAATTAGAAAGTATGTTATTCAACTATTGTTAAATATAAATTCTAGTTTAAATTTACAATATAAATAAACTAAAACACTACTTGTCAAATTCCGTTCTAATATTATATTAATTTTGTTACTACAACTAAGCATTAGTTTTATTTAAAGGATTATATTACAACATTGTATAAGACACAGATGTTTTGCATAGTTGGCTGTGCCCCTACGCTACGAAATCCTGCATATATCTCGACCCCCAGAGACAGGAGTGATTTTTTGTTTTACCGCGTGACAGCATACTGAGATGATAAATTACAAAGTTAAGTTGCTTGTCTCATGTCCAGACACGTGATGACTGGATCACTCGACCAAACTGTCACTTCTGTGTACGAAATATTTTTATATCGCACCTTTTTGTCTTCCTTCTCCTGCCTACAGACTAGTCTGTTCCTGAATCACAGTTACACATTAGATTATATGAATATTGTACCACTAGTTGTGACAACTTTAAAGTTTAAGACTGTTGTAAATTTAAGAACAAAAGTTTTCACAGAAAAACCAGAGTAATTAACATATGAATAACATGTACATGTGTACTGACTGATGTATGGATGATTGTGTGTACAATAAATACGTGTGTAGGCCTCTCTGTGAATAATAAATACATATTTTTATTTAATAGAAAGTTAAGCTGCGATATTATATGAAACGCAAATGGCGCATGAATGAAATTAGCAAAGATGTATTATACGTAAATTGAAATATGATTTACATAAATCTTGATTATATACAATGCAAGGCCTCTCTCTGAATACACCAACGCCAGATTAAAGATCTGATTTGAATTCAGCATCAACAATGTTATGACTCCATGGTAAGCGATAGATTCTTCTTATCTTTGATTCACTCCTACAACATTTCAAATGCCAGCCAGGATTATTATTTATCTTTATGTATATTTATTGTGTCACTGTTGTTGTTGAGTTACTGTACTGTGTACTCCATATGCTCCATTTCATACATACATACATATATGTGTAATTCTTTTCAACTACCTAGATGTATCCACTACGAATCGTTTATTTATCTACGGTACTGTTAAATATTTAACCAAGCCAGTTGTTGTTGTACAATTCATAGCCGTTCTATCTGGTTGCAAATATCGAAATATGTTCGCTTCTATGATGGCTATCTGACGTGATATACGGCAATGGATTTGAAGATACACGGACAGCCAGTGTGTTCAGTGTACGGGCGTTACAAGGTTATTTCATCAGAGGGAAATGCATGGACAACGGATAGTAGAAATGGTTCTATTGTCTTCCTCTCTGTGATAATGGTCACAGGATATTGTTGGTAAAACTAATGTCCGGCATGGAATATGTTCTCTTTGACTAATAAGTTATATATTTGTTAGTAAATACACTGGACGTGTATATACGCTCAGAGTAGTTAAAAGGTTAATTTAAACAATTAACAAGGAATACAATGCACATGTAATACTATAGTGACTGTAGTCAGTTAATGTAGTTGTTTAGCACAGAAATATTAAGCACACGCATAGAAAAATGGTGGGCAAAGAGGCGGAGTCAACAAACACCGCTCTAATATACAACCAATCATAGTAAGGGGAATGCGTAACGCAAGTAAATGTACAACCAATGAAGTATGAAAACTGGAACAAATAAAGGTCGTTCCTAGTATTTCAAGGACAACTTTTAACACAAATACAATTACTATATTCTAATTGGAACAATATCAGGGTGTGTGATCCACGTATCAGTATTTTAAATTTTAATTAACATTTCAAATGAAATGGTGTTGATGACGCAATTCAATGTAAAGTATACGTATCAATTCGTTTGATAAATAAATATAGTTATATGCTTGTTGTTGTGCGATAACATGTGAGAGGTCCATTTATATAAAAGTTTCAGGTCGTGTGATATGTAAAACAGTTACGTGGGCGTGAAAAACAAAATCCGAAACGTTAATGCTTAAGCCAACTCGATCATACGCACACACATGTGAAGATCGTTGATCAATGTAGGTACATGAGTGAGTGTGTGGGTGTACATTAAGCTGATCACAGTCAGATCGAAGATGTTGCCAAAGGGATTTGAACTCGTGTCGATCTCAAAGAATACATCTCACATCAGTATACATGTGCATAATGTAACGTGATATTAAAACCTGTTACTTTACCCATTGGGATTACGTAGATATGAATAATCTTTTGTATTAAAATTGTCTCAGAAATCAAATAAATACTTTACAGGCTTAAACAAGGGGGAAAATTAATTACATTGTTAATTTGATTTATGCATTCTTCTTTTCATTGTCCACAGAATGGTAGTGATTTACGTATTAGTATTTAACTAGGAAATTACGGTGTAATTCTAGCGTAATCAATACTGTGAACTGTGTGAGTACATTTTGAGGTTGCAGCAAAAACAGTTACATGCAGAATGGCCGTTGGCCACAAATTAAATCTTAATTTGTGGTTATTAGTCAAGTTATTCGACAAAACATTAATAACGGCATTCCTAATTAGATCACATGCACACGAGGAATTTACAATAAAACCAAATAACATCGATACGCATTACAAAACACACACACACATGCAAACCAAACCAATAATAAATTCAAACCGAAAATTTGACGCCTGTAAATTAATATGATTTCCATTATCAACTGGACGGGCATTAATAAAAACATGTTGGAGCAGTGTGGCGCCTCCAGCGACCGTGAAACGAATTAAATTACTTGAACTGGAAGCCACTGAATCACATGTGTGTGTAGTTACGTAATCCAATGCGCATACCTACATTAGAATACAATTTGAACATGCAGAGTGGCCACTTATATTACCTACGGTGAAATCTCAAATGCCGAAAGCAACAACAGCTCCAGCATAGCCAGGCAAAGCAGTAGTCAATGATTCTTTATCTGTGTTAGTTCATTGTGTACTAGGCTGTATGTACAGTGTACATTCTCAGCAGCAGCAGCACTCTCGATACATGAATAGAGAAGAAGAACGCGCCAGTACCGTTTTATATTTCTATTCATCATCAGACCGTTCTCAGTTCTCTGTTCAGTCGGCGTCTCTCTGCTCGTATCTTGTTATAACTTGATTCTCACACTACTTGACATTTGGAAAAAAGTTCACGAAACGTTTTTCTCATTGGGATTAAAATTTTAATTATGTGATACCAGTTTGATTTGCTACTGTACAGTAAATGTAAAAACGAACTTCGGCATCTAATCCATGCACTATTGGTATGCATATAAATATAGATACAGGTTTACTTTCATAAATAAAATTTCAAGTGATGTCTTGTTAGTGGAAAGAATTATGGTTCAAATACCTTGTAAGATATGTTTTAAATTCTCTTAGAAGCAAAGTATAGAAATTAAGGATCACAAAATACATAAATCCATTTACAAACTTGATGAAAGTATATAACTTTTAGATTGAAAATTATCAGTATAATATATTCATATCACTGGATGTATTCATCTTGTTTTTATTATGATAAATACTTAGAAAAAAATCATGCAACTTTTGCAATATTATAAGCAATGAACAGTTTTGACAGATATGTTGCTATCTTGCAGGATATACGTTGCAAGTTCGCGTAATCGCGTAATATAATTAAATTCTTAGCTAATGTGTCGTGGCTGGTACAAGTGACAGTACAGCCGAGTTGCGACTTGTTGCTGTCGCTCGCCACCAGATAGCATCTCGGAGTAAATGAGATGTCAACGGTACTTATCGAATCATACCATTTCTAAACAATCGACTCTGCTGCTATCTCGTGCGAAACACCAACACCACCACACACACTCAAGTTGAACATGCAAGTCAGATTATAAATTATACAGTAAAATATCCGACGTGACAATTGTTGATAAATAAAAATTGCAAGTATCGGAGATAATAAAATAATTATGAAAATATATTCGAATGGCTGCCTACACAGGAGTATTTTGGTGATTAATTGTTGCGAGTGTGGATTGTATGATACTCCCGCACGTATGTGTGTGTATGTATGTTAAATTGGTTCTTTTTGGTTACGGTTCTCGAGGAATATAATCAAGGACGAACTGTGGGCAGGTTGGATGGGCGGACACTTTCAATCATGTCACGGAGGGCGTGGAAGTTATTGATGGCATAGTTAAATAGTATATGTACGTACGTACAACGTTAGAAAGATGGGAATCTGTATACATGTATGTACAAGTCAACCCCCGCTTTACTAGTTGTTTTTAGGTCGTGATATTCTCTACTGATGACATAGTTGTATATGTCAGTCCCAGATTTTTACAGAACGTACTATCGAAATCCGCTTAGGAGAGCAATAAGAATTTGCAGGATTCACTTGTTCAATGTACATCTTGAAATGCAAGATGTTATAAATGATACATAACAAAAACTCTACAATATTATTTATAACAATTTAGTTTGGTCAGTACAGTTAAATGCAGAAAGAGAAAGAGAGAGAGAGAAAGAAAGATTTAATTAGATGTCGACTCGACATACGTACGTATTAGGGACGTAAGCATTATTATACAGGACGCGACGTGCACGACACGTTCACAATGGGAAGTCATTACGGATTGTGTAATCACCAATTAACTCTCATTATAGATGTCGGCTTGTCCGTTGTTATTATTGTAAGAAAATCAACAAGTCACCATTGCGCGGTATATGCGTGGGCCTTACAGCACACACACTATATGTTATAGACTAGAGTTAGACAAGCAGAGCGGTGAGGGGAGGGGAGGGACTAGTGAGTACGAGTAGAGATATACACGAGTGTAGTAGTAGTAGTGTGTTGGTGAGATTCTTAGGCCACTTAGAATGTAGGCGGGCAAACTGTTCCAACTGTTCTATTGCCACATGCTGATAATATCATTGGAAATGTCGTGATTTTTACGTGTACCCTATTTATTTAGTGGCATGTATTTCGGGTCGAAACATGTTACGTTACCTTTACTATACATACATAGATATGTACATGTATATATTTTATAACAAGTTTATATTATACATGTATATACTAGCAGCTACCACGGAAGTCCGAAATACCACGTGTCCTGACAACTACGGACCAATTTAAAATGAAATATGGTCTCTTTCGAAATTAATATCTATTTTATATAGATCACTTTATTATTATTATTACTTACCATGCCACAGCCTACTCTACAACTACCAGTGTGACCATATACAAACACATTATTATTATAATATTTTTTCATCATTCTAGGTTATTAATTTGTTTTGTTATTTAGTGATTTATTCTCGTGTGTTACATTTAATGATCGGTATTGATTTATATCGATACTGATAGTGTATAGTGGTGTAGTTTCTATCTGCTAAGCTTGCGTGTCTATCGAACCAATACTTATCGATCATTGTGATACAAGGTGTGTAGCCCAGTATCTGATTTAATTATTTTTAATTAACTAATATATCTCGGACTGGGGAATTAATCAGATTATAATCATATAATTTCGCTAATTGTGCAGAATTGTGTCAGATTTGTGCAGAATTTTAGTTTAGATAGAGGTGAAGTGTGCCGGTGTGTGCCCGGAAGAGAATTTTAATATCGTCACATTAATTTCTCCGAGTGTATTTTGGGCGCTGCTATTTTGTTATTTCGTTAGCGACATGGTAAATTGAGCGTATTAACCCAGAACTGAGCAAAATGATTTGTCTGCGTCTCTCTCTCTCTGTGTCCCTTTAGAAAAATTAGAATTATTCAAGATTCAACATGGACCTACGGGAGAGAAATTATTTTTAAATTTAAGTTAATAGCACGGAGATAATTTGTTCATTTATCAAAACAGACAAAGCCCACTAATTATCTAAGCATTATTATTTAATTCTTGTAGCGAAATGGCTATTGGAATATTTTTAGCATAGTATGTTTTTACAAAAATACTTGTGGTTATGAAAGCACTACAAACAACGAAACTATTTTTGTTGTCAATGTAAAATAAAAAGAAATATATTTGAAACAATGAAAAACTATGTCAAGCGTTCAAACAAAAGTAATCTAGAACGTCAAGAAAGAAATATTATGGTGACAATAAACACAATACTATTGCTGTATAATATATGACTGTAGACAATTATTTAACATAGTGTCATACAGGTATTTAGATATTCTATAAGAACGGTGTGTATGCTTGTATGAAATTAATCTTTTTGTCTGCTGTAGCTAATATCTATGTGTATATACAGTACATGTATATATGTGTTTGTATAGTCTGATAGTAAAGTGTTATATAATAAAAGTGCCAAATGTATTACAGAATTAGAAGGAAATCCAACAAATCAACGTTTTATTTCTCCCGAGTAAACAGCGTAGCGGTTCCAACATGATTAATTGACAAACTAGGGTCTGGCCGACGTAAAAATCTAATAATGAACTTGTCTGTGTGGCGGGTGCGGTGCACCTAGCGTGCAATGGCCACGGGCCAAAGCGTCCACACAGAGTCGCGCACCTGCCCGCCATCTCACATGGTCTGATACTCATTAGAACAACACGTAATTCCCATAGTCTATATTCTCCTTAGATCTACGGATACATACATATTCACCAGATATTCATATTGTATAACTGCACAAATGTATTGAATCTTTAACTTGTATAGTATATTTTATTTCTATATTAATTTCTGGAATAATATTTCATGTGTGAGATTTGCTCAGCTAAAGAAGAGACGTTCCCTGTGGGTGTACAGAGTGTTACTGATGTTTGTTCCCTAAGTAAAGATACAGAGATGTGTTGGCACGACAACGCACCATAGCGCATCGGTACCACGACAGGACAGTTTTCAGATCTTATCTGATGTTGTTTTATTTGATGCTGTGGGCTGTTACTTGCAATTTTGATCTGTGCTCAAATATTTCAGTAATACAGTTTATTTCTGTCATCCTATGTGTAATTGAAGGTGAACAAAAAATCAAATAAATTATGTGTGTACAATTACGGGCTGTGTGTCTAATATTACACTTACACTAAGTATAACTTGATCTATTTCTATATGAAAGAATTCTAATTCAAATATAAGTTCCCCTTGCATAGATAATATATTTTGCTGTTCTGTAACACATGTACATATTTATAAATTATTTTATCGTTACGATCATGGTTCACATTTGAAGAAAAGTGAGACAAATGTATTTGAAAGTGATGAAACATCGTTGTAAGTTTCGTTGACAGGCGGCTTTACAAATGTACATCAGATTAATTGACATCGTACACAATTATAGTGGCGGCACATTTCTTTCTTCATTACCTCGACAACATAAATTCACCACGCACACACACTCACACAGACACATATCGTAGATTAACCGTAAAGAAATTGCGTAATTCGTTTTGAATTTGACAAGTCTTTTATGCTACCTATGACAGATATAACTGTTAGAAACCAGGGTTATACAAGACCGAACTTGTATCTAATCTGTTGGATTATCTAACAGTGGAAGTGGATATTTTTGTAAGCCCTGTTTTAGTGTAACAGGGTATCATGTAACATCTTGTGAGAACGTGGGTGTATACAGAGAGAGATAGAGAGAGCAAGAAAGAGAAAGAAAAGAGATGAGAGAGACGGGTATAAGCTTTATGATGGTGATGATGATGGGTTTAGTGGGTCAGTAGTTCCGCATATTTTCGTAACGGATTCCGGCGTCTCACCCACCTGGGAATAAATGTCATCTGTCGGTGGTGTGTGTACACCGGCCAGACGGATGGATGGTTGGTTTTATTTGTTACATATTACATTATACCTGGGAATCGTGCCAACACTCTGGCTCCGAACCACACAACCGTGCAAACCAAAATAATTGCCCCGTAACTCTTTACACTCTTCTTCTTCTTCTTTAATAGATATTTGTGACGAGATGTCTTAGTTATTTCAGACAGATTTTCTTCATAATAAACACATCAGTTTCAAAGTAAATATTCGTATAAGCATTCTTTATATTATTATCTATGTACATATAATCATAGAAGTGTACAATATTATTTGCCCAAAATGTTTATTGCTGTTAAATGAATAGGTTTTATTATTTCAACACATGAAGCTACTGGTATGTAAGTATATAAAAACATATAGTAAACTATTTGCAAATGTAAACATTATAATTAAATAAGTATTTCATTAAGCTGATGGTTTGTTAATGATGATGACTGTTTGCAAACCATGTGTTCAGGCGACAATTACAACCTTCCACGTTATCCACACTTGAATCTAATAAGTAAACAACGTTTATTTTGTTCTAGTTTTCATTAACAACCCGCAGTGATGATGATGTTAGTACATACTTAGCACATTCTAGATGCATGAATTTAAATTTCAAATTTAGCCGCTAATAGAGAGTATAATGAACATTACACACATCATTAGTGATATGAATGAATAATAAATCCATCGCCTGTGTCTATGTATGTAATGCAGGCGGTATATGCAACGTCTCTCTCTCTCTAGACGTGTATGCGCATGCGTGAATAAATTAACCTCGTAGTAGTGTACAAGTCATAGAGGAGATAATGAGTTTCTTAATCGCAAACACTGAAATTCGCATCTTTTCTTAACGGACGATTTATGAAAATTACAAAACCCACACAAATATAACTGTGCATATTACAGGAGAACAAACATGTGCCTTGTATACATACGTACATACATGTACTATCAAATAGCCAGGCACAGTGTAACGTAATATAAATAATAATAATATATACACATGTGGGAGATAGTTATAAATAATAATAAATTCTAAATATGTCCTTGCGCGAAAACAAACTAACCAAACGCAGTTTTTTGTGTAGTAATATTAATGTTTATTTGAAAAATTATTATCCAACATTGACGTTAAATATATAAAAATATCTGTTAAAAGAAATAAAACAAATATTATATTTTAGTGATTTGCATATTTGTTAATCACGCAAACATATGCTGCCTGACTGTTTTTTTTTCGATTTATAATATTCACACTGAATTTAATTTCAAAGTGTGACCATGTGACAAACAAATTAATGAATATTTAATTTTTAAACAAATCGATTTCATCACAAAATTAATTACACAAATTTGTATATTATCTTACAGTTTGATCCAGGTGTGTAAAGTTTTTATTTATAATAAAATTGTTTCTTTATTTTTATTGCTGTTAACAGTAAATGTGAAATTTACTATAATGTTTAGTAACAGACAAAACATGCAATCTAAAAATTATTATCGAATTATTCTGGCAGTACGTTATATTTTAAATTTTGATATTAATCTGTGTTCACATAAATTTTTATAAAATTATAGAAATTTTGTTTACTCCAAAAAGCTTATTGAACCAACAAAAAAATGTGGATCTCAGTGAAGTTAGAAATTTAAATCGAATTTTAGTCCAAGGTTAAAGGTAGGGTTGTTAATAGGGCAATTTTAAAGTACTTAAAAGGGGTTGAACACGGAAAAAGTACTCAGATTTACTAGAGAAATTGAGCTAAAAAAAGAGGAACTGACGATAATTTAATCGATGTTGTTCTAAATTTAAACTGAAAGGGGAAGGTTCGTTCGTGATATTATTTTAATATTAGCTGGGGTTAAATCCTAAAGAGAGGTAGTCATTATTGTGAGATATTAGAAACAGTTAGGTAAAATAATAATGTTACTGCTATTATTAACTTATCTTGAAAGCAGAGTTCATGTAATGTGTGCGGTGGTATAGTTGTTATGTAGTGGAGTGATTGAATTTATGTATGTTTTAAGTGACACGCTGAATTCGCACTGTATTATTTATTTGTGTCGGTTCGCGGCGAATTTCGGTGATGACGTGAACACTTTATGCCAGGGTCCAACTTTATGGGTCATTACGTATGATATACGGGTAGTAAAAGGACAAGTTATGTTCGACACAGTTTAGCGGTAATGACACTTGTGAAAGATGCACACCAATCCCTGCGTACAGTGCCGTACAACAGGGGCCAGGTAATCTTAAAATATAATAATCATACAGCAACTTTCTCTCTTCATTTATCCGGTGAAGTAGACAAAAATTATTTAACAATTGTATATAACAATAACTGGAATACAACTAAAGATTTAGTTGATTGATATAAATATCGCCAGTTGAAGAACAAGTGTTTCATTACAAGTCCCCGCTGCACCGCCCATGTGTCCGTGAATATTCGTGTGGTAGGTTGCATTTTACAATCACCACCAATCTCATCATCTAAATCTCGTTTTGTTTTCAATTTGTTTGTCGTTATTACGTGGGGCAGTTTGCACAGCGCATGTTGCTTGTTAATACAACGCGGGAACCGACTGATATATTTATATACTGGCCAAAATTATCATTTACGACTGGCCAGGCATCGACATTCATTGCCTGGCTTCATCGTGTTGTGACAGTAAATAACTGAAATTCACTTTCCTTGACGAACACACACATACACATATGTATATATATATATATAATGACGATGTGTGTTCTGTCCAACAAATAAATCGGCTATTAATAATAATTAGCCTAGACACCGACTATTTTTATTATGGGTAAAATAGCTTGGGTCACCATCACGCCCAATGTAGCGTAAATGGGCCGTACGAAGTATAATTGTTCCATTTTAGTATAAGCCGCTCAACAGCATACGAGGAAGTACGAAATTAATTTTTATTACTGATTTATTTTTACACCAAAAATAAACGTATTTAAATATCTGGTGTCAAATCGAAAGAAGATCACCTGTTCTAAGTGTTATCACTATATAACACTATTAGAAGAAGAAGAAACAGGAATGTCCACTTAACCTAACATATTGTTTTAGTTATCCCAGTAGAAATTAATACTCCATTCAGTTCAGATAATACTAACACTACTAGAAACTATTCCAATATCACTAATGCTGAGATATTAACTGGGGATGATAGCAACCCTACAATTAGTAGGAACATAATAGAAATAATCTCATACTATTAGGTGAAACAAATGACAGGGTGTACTGCGAATCATTAACAGTTGACATCGACTAATCGTTTGACGGTGGATTCGTACAATTACCTATGTGTGGTGTGGGGAAGATGTTCTTCACCTGCACACACACACACGCTGAGACACAAGCAGTAGAGAGGTCTAGACACGTGCTCAGTAACGGGTACGCCCTTTACAGTTGATATATCTGCTGTGTCGCGTGATGCCATCACTTTCCTAACGGATTTTAGTCGATTTCAGTTAGATAGAGAGCTAACACACCATGAATACTTGATTGTTGGTTATTTCTACAATTTAACAAATTAGAACTTGAAAATAAAAGAATACCAAGTTGTATATTTAACGTTTTTATTGATATTTTCTAGTCAATTTTAATATTTCGATTTTTTCTAAATTTATCTTATAGAAAAAAATAATTTTGGATCCATAATTTTATAGAACAAAATATAGAAATTCTCTAGACTGATGTTGGTAATTAGTAACTATTTAGAATGTCAGTACTGTGTAGAAGATTTCATACAAGTTCTATTTCATTCTGAAAATATGTAGATAAACACAATGTTCCGTTTTTCTTCCAAATAGGCACAAGGAAGGCACTGGAAAGATGCTTGTTTAGATCTGAATACGCAACGAACACACAAAACACTGAAGAAGAATAGATAACGAAACAGTATTTTTTCACTTTGAGACTCTTCAGAGACGGGAGGATAGAACGTCACGATGCAAACTCGAATACCAATCAAATATGCTTGCGTCAATCGTAAATATTCTACTACGGTTAACGTTACGTTCACGTTAACGTTTACGTTCAATGTTGCAGCACACCTCTATCGCTGGCAGCAATCTATTCTATCTCTGAATAAGCCGTCATCGTATTTACGCAAAAATTTATGCATTTCGTGTGATTTATATCAATCTCTAAATGTGAGAATGCAAAACATGCTAGCTACTATGCTGTATACGAATGTGTGAGTGTGTATGCTACGCTACCAGCACTTGCTTGTACATTGCGATAAGCAATCTATAACAATAACGTACAACGAGTATATGCAATATTAGATGTGTTGCATTCTTGACCATAATATTGGAGAATGCTAAATGGATGAATCATAATATTCAGAAGTGAAGTATCCATATTGTAGTGAAGGATGTATTCCAGTGCTTCGTGCAAAGAATATGCCAACATTTGACGTACAATATGTTAAATATGTACAGAAAGTATTATGATTTGTAGAAAGTATGTAAGATTCTTTTGTATAAATATTAAACATTATAAGACAGTGTTTTGTACAAATATAGTTGAAGAAAGTTAATATAATTATGTCCCAAAGCAAAATTCCACGTTCGTTCTTAACATGAATTAACACTAACATTACGAGAATGATGATCATATGGAATGTGTATATTTTATTGATAATCTGGTATTGCAGAGGTCATGTTGTACTTGCAAGTCCCAGTGTATGTACGTATGATATAGAAGAAGTGCGTTTACATTTGCCGATGTACACTGGTGCAGGATGATGGATGACAGAGACCTCAGCAACCGATAACGCCTGATTGAGTTACGGCTACATTGTCTGACCGCGCACACAATAGCATATGAACATTTTATTATTTTTTATTCAGCTCTATTCTGGTGTATGCCTTTATACATATATGCGCGCGCGCGTGAGCATTACATTAATGTCCGTTATAATCTGCTACATGTTGCCATTATCATCATTATTATAATTACATCGTCATGCTGTTTTATATTTTAAAATATCTTTCTAAATTTTCCTATTGTATATATGATTACTGGGATAAACTAAAAAATAAAAAAAAAACATTTAATGTACCCGTTATGAACGTGATGAATAAATTATAAATTGATAGGTAAATGTGTTAATTAAGTGGTTATAGTTTGTATAAATTGTACATTCTGTAGTGAGATGTCGCCGCGAGTGTTTGTGTGATTTCCTACTGTATGTGCACAAGTGAGTGCGATACTCCTATGCTCTATGCTCTGTGCTACAATGTACGTACAGGTGTATATGTATACTTGGAAGCATTAGAATAAATCACGACCAATATTAGTGTCATAAACGAGTATAAAGCATTCTCGTGTACAGTTAATTTATATCTCCCGCGCTTAACGCTGTCTGAACAATGCTGGAATCCATTCAGTTCCGGGTTCAACCTTCGCGTCTCTCCATTCAAACATTGCACGCGGCCGTTTCCACGAAAATCAACTACAATACCATCTTAACATACATGTACTATGTATATATTCAGAGATGTACAGCACCAGCAGCAGTAGCAGGGACAACAGTTACTTCTCCCAGCGTTAAAATATTTACAGAAATACTACAAATGATAATATTATATAAGCTTTTAGTTTCAATAAAACAAAGTATTATATTATTGTTTAGTATTGGACAATCATTTCACATAGTATGATTTACAACAGACTTACATATATATTTCGCAGTTAATATCTCATATATATGTACAGAACTAAGATTCTTTTAGAAAGTGCCCGAGATAATAATGCCGATAGGTAATTATTGTTTGTGTAATACTTATGTTCGTATAAACAATACACTGGAATAAAGAATGTTTAAGATAAATTGCTCCTACTGCACTGCAACATTTATAACAATATAACAATTACTCGAGTACTTATCGCCGAGCTAATTGATAAAAATCTATACGATTATACTCAATTACGGTGTGCACATAACACAGTAGTTGTTGTGATAAAAATTATTATATTTTTTCAACAGTATCAAGCATTCCAATCTAGTTTTAATTGCCTATTAAATAAATATTTAATCGTTAGAAAAATATGCATTTTTTAGGGCACTGTAAAAAAATCAAATGGACATTAAATTAAAATTAATAACTAGACCGGATATATATTAAAAAGTATTAAATATTTTATATTCAATTCGGTGAAGTCATTTTGTGAGGCTGAATAGAAAGTTAACAAACATCCTTACATTAAAAGAAATTGTAATATTTTTCAAAGAATTCAAATATATTTTGACCAATACGCCATTTCAAAATCATAATGCGCAATCAATGGTTACAATCTTGAATTTAATATTTATATTCATTGCAACAAGTTGAATAAATTGTAACGTACATTAACAATTGAACATTACAACATTATTATTTCCATATTACTGAATACATTCTAATGCTTGAATTGACAAAAATTCTTTATCTAGATTACTCTACATACAGATACAATATGTGTGCAGAGTTTTTCGAAAAAATGAACTGAGTTGTCCTATTTCCATTCACACGGACAAGTACAGTTAATATTAATCATATTTGTTCGAATTCCGGAGGCGTTGTTACATGGAGTCCTTTCAAAAAGCGAAATCTGGTAGCTGCCGCAAGCATCTCACGATTTACTTTTCCCATAAATGATTTTTTAATTCCAAGACTCACTGACCAAAACATAGTATTTTGAAGAGATCAACTAAATTTATATAAAATTTTAGTTTAGCACTTTGACTGCCGAGTCGATTTTTATAAAGAGAAAACCCACTATGATGTGTATCCATATGTACGGTAGTCAAAGTGTTAAGTGTTGATGTTAGGATTCGTTAAATGTTTAACTTCTAATTGACTGATTTCAGCATTTTCTGACTCTGATTTTCATGATAACGTTTATAATTTGTATTTCGCTACTGTAACATCAGATTATTCCTCCATACCTCTTCATGAAAGTTAGTTCCGAAAAAATGCAAAATTTGAATTACTGTTGAAGGCATGATGTTCTACTTGTTCACTTGAAATATCTGAGCAAATCTCTGTTATTTCACAGATGTGACAGGCGGATACAAGAGGACGAAACAGGTAAGAGGTAGGGTATACAGCGAAGGCAAGTGACAGCTCGAACAGAAGCTGGGAAGCCTTGCAACTTCCAAAGGCCCGCTGACCATTAATTATAATTGTGAACGGCCATACATACATATATCTCCCAACACTATCACCTTCTGTCGCCGACTACTGTCCACTCTACAGTTCACCATTGCAAGTGCAACGATGAGGAAGAGGAGAGGGGCGAGAGGGTACCTTCTCTGTGCGCACCCATACCAGAACATTGTCATAAATTATACTATAGTCTATAAATGACACACGATAATACATACACCGGTCATAATTCTAATTAATATTTATGAAAAATTAAAGAATCATGCACAGACCTTTTCCGCACTTTAGTTCTAATTCAGAGAACTGCGGTAGTAAAATTATTAATTTATTTTCTTTTCACTAGAAACATTGTCACATACATATAAACACGTATTTTCTATTGTTTAATGACAAGAATATTCTAGTATTACGAATATGTAGAAAATGTATCTTTCCAGTTCTAGTTTCTGTAGAATAAAATAAGGTAATCTATATGGTAATATATATATAAAAATTATGACAAATGTAACGAATGTACAAGTTTATAACACAGATGAGGTGGACAGGTGAAGCGTGTCATTTCATGGAAAGTATGAGTGAAGGTACGGCGATCAGTGCATAGGAGCCCAGGTAGCGTGAAACAATAAAAAATTACATTTTTACATGTACACTTCCTGTGTCAATTAGCAAACAAGCACGCATCATGACATGTACAATTTGTCAACTAATACGAAGACAAATTTTCGGACATTTATATTCTGATGTAATTCAGCTTGCTTCGTGTCATAAATTTTACCATCTGGAGCATATAAAATATATTCAATTTCAACTTGAAATCATGAAAATCTAACGTACATGATGTTGATGATGAGATAGAGAGACCAATGCTAAAAAGAAATATTAGATCAAACTAGAATCTTGATGCAGGAATCATCTATAACTATCTCTGTATGTAAGTGAAAATTGGAAGCTCAGTATTTTATTTAATATATGTGATTTGATGATGCACAGAAGGCACTTGTTTGTATTTTGAATATTCTCATTGCATTGTCACGGATATCGCGTTGGAATTTGTGAAACCTGTAATCATATCAGATTTTAAAGTTGGTTGGGCTTCAGTGAAGTAGAAAAGGTATACTACACTGTCTATAATCAGTCGTTGATGAATGGCTGTTACAAATCAACTAGACGTAACGAATAGATCTTGTACGATAGGAAATATATATACGAATAAAACGGAATTGTGTTTAAGCATTATTTAAAATTCCTTACACTTAACGTACTATTAGAGTTCCTACTGTAACCCACCACAACACCGTAATTACATCACGTAAACAATTTTATTCCCGAGTAATTTATACTTTACTTACAGTATTATTATATATATTTATTCTGAAACTCAAGCATCGACACAAAGTAACTGGTCATTTGTTATATATAAAATAAAACAATGTATACAGGTATTGGCGCGCTAAAGATCGAAGTGATTAAAAACTATATGTATATGCAAAATTAATGGTAATCATTCAAGCTTACAAAATCATAGGTTAGGTTTACACTAAATTCTGGCAGCACTGTACTTTAAATTACTATGCAAATGTTATCATTTTCGGTTGCGAAGATAATTGAATCTGTTTTAGCGACGATTACTATACAGTAAACATGTGAGTGTGAAATAGTGTCGGTATTAGTGTGAAGTTGTGCACATTTCGACACGAACCGGAACCGATTACGGATAATTGAGTCATAAATCATTGGCAGAGCGGGAGGGAGGGACGTTACAAACTCATACGTATTACGTAGATATCATCAAAACAATATCGGATAATTACACACTAACACACGATTGCCGTGAAAAAGGTGACCAAGAATAGTTTAGAAACGGCGTGTGCCTCCATGTGCCAAGCACAGGTGTCGCCACCGTCAGCGGTCAGCGTACAAACTGATTAATGGGTAGCTTCTCGTGGTTTTATAGGTGCTAGAATGATCTGAACGTGCAGAGTGCTGCAGCACTCAAAGTGGGAAGATTCATTCGAAGGATCGACCGCCGTCAATTAGTAGTAGATTGAAGAGTATTAGTAGTAAAAAACTTGTTTTTTTTTCTCCGTAAAAAATGTCTAGGCGTGTATCGACTTGCATATGCACGAGAATATTTTTTGGAAATCTGTAATTTGTTATTTTAACGGTCCGATGTAAGCACAGATGAATTTAATTTGAAAATCGAGGCACGTGGTTTGAAAGTAAAGGTGTTTCGGAATAAAAATGGTGTAATTTTTCATATAATAGATCATGTAAGAATGTAGAGAATTATTGTCAAGGAATATTTCAGGTATTTCTTGATATTACTAGAAGTAATATTAATTTTTTTCCATTAATTAAAAACAAGCACCTGTTAATGGACAAGTAGTTGTTGTTATAAAAACAGATTCCTTTTTGAAATAGCTAGAGATAGTACGATACGAGAAACTTAACTGCTATTCTGCATAAGGCCATCATCATTTATATAGCGATTCCCGCTAATCACGCACAAACAGACTGGCAGCTGCCTTATATATACTTAACATAGCGTATAAAATCCTAAGCTGGTTGTGTTAAAATTAACAAATAAGCATAATTAAAAAACTAATCGTGACTTCCCTGCATGCGCAATAAATTATTCTCTATGATATTCATAAACATCTTAATATTATCTCATTTACAACTCTCCACGGCCATATATACAGGTGGTTACGGCTTGTTCTAACGGGTTCGTTACTATTTTACTGGAGAAAGTAGCAGGGCGAGTGGGGAGAGGGGGAGAGAATTTTGTTATCACAGAACTTTACATACGAGAGTGTTTTTATAGAATATTCTAATTAATCTACCTACCGCAGTGTGGGACATGGGATATTTATTATGTCAAGTTGGAAGCGTGTGTTGTTTTTGAGGTTTGTTTCTTGTAGTAAATGTCAGCTTACCGCGAAAATGTACTGACACGTAGTCTTATTGTAGTGTCCGCTATAAATACATACATACGTGTGCATTTCAAGTGCAGCAGGTTACGAATTTACAGTAAACACATTGTGTAAACTATTCAGGATAAAATTTATAAATATAATACATGGATATTTCTGTATTATTATACAGAGTGCTGTGTTCAACACGGAATACTATTAACTTCTCTAGCAAAAATTCTGGCAATTGTTAAATAAATACTAAATGCTAATCACCATTTGTAGGAATAATATTTTAAATACTACACAATTTCTGTAGGAGATATATATCCGAATTTGTACAATTTACTTTTGATTATTTTCGTTTCATTGGATGCACATCTTAATATACAAAATAGGAGGATGAATGTATGCTTTTGTCCTTTAATTAAATGCAACCTGGCAGTACTACAAGTCAATGTTGGTGGTGCATATGTCCAAAATGCGAGTCTACGTGATCCAATTCAAATTTAATTTTGAATTTGTTCCAACAGGTGAGGATAGGCAGCGTGTTTTATTAAAACAAACGGCTTATTGTGAAGAGAAGAGAACAGTGTGGAGTAGCGTTGTATAGCGAAGTGCCGGTGCCATTGAACGCACCCCTCGCGGCTAATAGGAGGTCTCGGGCATTATTTGCGAGCGATATGTGTTAATTATGAAAGTCCACGGCTGGAGTTATGGTAGCCGCGTACTGGGATCATGCCGTGGGACCACACTGGGCGTCTGATTGCGCACATAGCAGGCACAGATGGGGCACACAGTCCTACAATACAATATCTTCAACTTAATCCACCAACTCTCAAATTAATTATTTTTATTTCTTGCTCTGGCTCTTAATCCTTGACGAGGATTTTTATATAAATTTTTGTTTCTATTTTTAAACACCATTATGCTTTAATTTTCTTGTAAAGTTTTTCTTCTTTTGATCATTTTCAACATTTCATTATTAATCTACATTTTGCTCTTTTACAGTTCATTTTATGCTATAAAATCTTTTCTTTTTATATTTAAGAGTTAGAAATTTTAGAATGCACGCCCATGAAGTCATAAGTTCTTCCACGGTAGCATCCGCCTGCAGCAGCCTAGAACGGATACCTTGACCTCTATTGTACATGATCGAATATAAATCCATCGTCAACCTGTCACTGTAATGTTCCCTTCAATCCAGAAATACCCTCCAGAATCTTCCACTACAAATATTCAGACGTAGTTACGTATTTTTGGCTGGATGGAAATTAATAACCTCTACTTCTACTTTATGATCGTCTAGTTTTGATAAAATTAATTGCACCTACCTCGGGTGTACACATATAAATAAGTTAGTTATATATTTAACAACTGTATACACTACAATTGCATAGCATGCAATATGCATCCTACCTCTACATGCAAGTATGTACGTACAATACATGTATTACATTGTATGTGTAAATAATTTAGTAGTCTCTGTACTTGCTTATTTGGCAAAGGTGCTGTTCCATGCCATTGGGATACACATGAGCCGTAAACGCGTTAACATAAATTACGCACGTGTTAATTGGTTATTTCTTTGTACTTTCCTCAATTAATTTCGTATTTATTACGGTGACAAATTGTCTGATAAATTATTATAGAAATCTCACACGAATACTCAATCAAAATTATATGATATTAATGATGTGCAGTGCTGTGATTTTTTGGCTACATACTGCCATATTCATACTGTACATAACCTTATTTTTATCAATAGCGGAAATCGTTATGAAACAATCACCCACGTTCTTGGGGAGACATAGGAAAATATAGCTTTCACTTGCAGTGATATTAATTACAGAAATTAAAGCAAATAATTTAATAACAATATCACAACTAACTGATCTTATGTACGAATATATATGTGTGTGGAGTAGTAACCTGCTAGCCTGTTGGCGGTATGTCTATCCGTCTGTTCAACAGACATGACTTACAGGTATGTACATGCTTGTATGTACGTGTGTGTGTGTGTGTGTGTGTGACTCGGTGTGGCGTGTTTAATGTATTCACGTACATAATGACATCGTATTAATATCCTGTTATTACTTAGACACCTACGGCGTACCATATGAATGAAGTTTAGAAATGCGTAATCGGACATTATGTACGGTTGGTTTGCACTCCCACGCAACACTCATACACACACACGTACCGCCTGGGATTCTTGTAAATTATATTCAATTAGTGTCTGTTTGTAGTGAGTGTGTCTCATTTGTTAATGAGTGAATTAAATATTGTCTATTTTCTATACGCTTGCTTAGTAAATTATCATCAGAATACAACTATACTTTAAAGAGATACCTATGCAAATTTATACTCTTGACGGCTCATTTCATAACTGACAAACAGAATAAAAAAGAAATCGTTGACTTTTCGCATTTGTTCTTTGCAACGAGTACAAATAAACCAAATATCCAAATCATGATGTGGGCATAAAAAATGTTAGCTTATTATGCTCGAATGTTCTGTTCGGCGTTCCGAGTCCTTTCTTCTCCCGTTGAATAACACCGCACAGCATTCTTATTTAAATGACGTACATTACGGGTCCGATTGTCTTGCTTGAAGCGACGCGGTGTCCGCATAAATGGCACTAATAAATCTGCTAATCACCTCGCATGTGCACCATCAATGTTCACCTCTTTAGGCTTCGATCTGGCTCCGTTGCGCTGTGTGCTGGCTATACACAGAGTATTCTTTGCAAACGAGCAAGCAGTATGTTTCGTTCTTCCACAGTCAGCTAACAGCGTTTCCAAACCGATGGTGATTGTCCTACTTTACAATTACTTAGGATATGTGAATATTCTTACTATGCTCTAATGGTGGCCTACCACATTCATGAGAGAACAATCTTTCAGATTTGCTTCCTGGTATGGAAAGGATCTGGGAAAGATTCTGAAAGATAGTGGTATTATTAGAGTTTGATAAACACTGCGGTGTAAGGCTTGTAAATGAAATGGAGGATGCAAAGGTAAATGTGGATGGAGTGATGGAGCTAACTGGTGTTGGTTAGTTGGACGACAAGTAGTAAAGTGCGTAGTCGTGGTAGTAGTGTAATGAGCTGCTGTGCTGTGCTGTGGTGTGTGGTGAAAGTAAGACACAATGGACACTGGGTGCGTGTACATTTAAGGTTTGCCATCTTTATGTGTCCGCCGATGCCCGAGGTGGGGCCATTACCCACTACGATTGATTGTCGGCACTGACTTTATTAACAATCAACCGCCAAATACGGACACGCCTCCATTCCTCATGTTTGATGAGCTTCCAGCGAAATTGACGCAATTACTTATGGTGGCACCACTGATTGGCTGATCAGCTTCCTCCAACCATTTTTATTGAATATAAAATATTTCCCTGTCTGCCATGTAACTAGCCAACACTATGTTAATTCCTTTGGCAGATATTACAGCAGGAATGTTAACTAAGCAATCTCCTAGTCAATATATATTGACCACCTTCACACAGTTTATTTTTTACATAAGTGAATTCTGCAATTTTTCACTACGCATAATTACGGACGGACGTACGGACATGGATGATGGAAAGGTTTTCGGCCGGTGTTGAAAATATATACTTAGTTACATTCTGCTAACATTAATTAGATGTTTATCTGATGTGCCATGGTTTTATCGCTAATGTATGTTTATAATTTAACATTTTCAATGGCCCTAATAAATTTGAATAATGGTTGTGGGTGAACAATAATTTTGCGTTAGCAAGTTGAACCTTTGTATATGTGTACGTACACCTGCCTTGATATCCGCTTGTTGAAAACTTTATGCGATATTTTAACTTTACTGATATGACAAATTACATCCTGCCATAGTCAACTCTATACACACACACGTGCAATTATTATCATTGTTGTTAATTTATTACTTTATCAACTATCCTCTTGTCTGCTCATAAAACAATATTTACAAATTTGTCCGTTGGAAACTTTATTTCTGGGTTCATATTCTGTTGGTAATATGTCTCTTAATTACTTCTTCTTCATATTTATTAGTTTGATGAACCACAATAACCTCTTAATGTAGGTCTAGTTAGAGAAATGACCAGTTGAGTTTGTTATATAGTTGTTATTAGCTATTTTTATAGTGGAGCGCTAAACACATTAAGGAAAACAATGTAAATTACTCATGTCACATTTCAATTCTCCGTTGTTTACTTTCTCTTAGAACAAAACACGCCCAAGGCTCATTATGTACTTACAGTTTCTTCAGCATAACAACGATTCATCACTTCTGTTCCGACACATTTCATTCGCTTCATTCACACCCATTGACACGTATCAACGCAAGCGCGGGTATATAAGAACTAGTTCTTTCTCTTCTGTATAAGTTTTGCTACAGAAGTACTACTAGCAGTAGTAGTAGTTCGTTTATTGGCTTCACACACGCACATACATACATATATACAGAGAGACAGACAGATCTGAATATAATACAGGCCTGCGGCCTGACTGAGTCTGTTGTGTTGCTAGAGAAATAATGCCCGCACAGAGTTGAACCATTTTTATTGCATCGTTATCTCGCACCGACTGCCCACTTCAACTACCGTAGCAGTGATCACATTTAAATTAAAACAATGGTCGACCAGATACAGTAGATAAAAGTTAATGCGTTATCATGGGGAAATAAGGCCAGCCTGTCAGGCGACTGCGTGCTTCACCCACATTACGCTGCCGATAACATCGCACTCTGCACTGGAATCCTCAAGCTGACGTACTACTACCACTTCTTCTTCTATACATATTCAATAGTACATATGCACAAGTAGTATATACTATGTGCTCCCCCTTCAGTATAATACAAGTGTAGTATATCATAGAGACAATGTCGTTCGACCCAAGTTTCCTGTTCTGTTTAATTATGAATTCATTGGCAATACGTCATTTTGACAAATGCATTAATCTTTGACGCAGCAATTAACTATTATTGGCTTCTGGTTGTCGGGCTGGCTACAGTACGAGAATAGTTTCAGATAACAATAGTTTCTAATGATACAAGTGTGGGCGTTGGAATCAATGATATGCTTCCTGAAACTGAAGCTACCGTTGCCGTTGATCGTCACATCGACTGGATCCATATGAGTTCTTGTAGCTAAGAAATCTATCTGTAAGGGTTATGGAAAGTTGTAATAATTATATCTAGATAAAATGCCAGTTAACAATAAGAGAAAGTGAATGAATAAAAATATTATTTGAGCCTATACGTAGAGAGATAAATATATTAAATCACACTAGAGTATTTTTGTATTTAACGTTCGTGTTTAGCTAGTCATTGTTGTGCAGTGTATAGATATGGGTTATTTCCACTCTACATGGTACATTACTGCAGGCGAAATGATTTCCATTTTTAATTGCGCACACTTACTGAAGCTGTCATTGCGCATGTCTCTCAAGCGAGGAAGATATTTATCATTGCCACAAGGAAATGTTGTACTGGACAAATGTAAAATACTTAAATGTACACGAGCGTGTATATGATAAATTAGTTGATTAAGAACATTGTAATTATGAAATTACTATTTACGCGCTATTTGTTTTGCAAATTGTGAAAATTATATTAGCGCACTTTATATAATGTACATCAATCATATACTACAAGTCATAATAAATAAATCGTGATTAATTTACGTTTCTCGTAATTATTGGTTTGTGATTTAATTAATCTAAATTAATATTATCTTTTAATATTCAGTTAGAAATTTGTGCAAGCATAAAGAGTTATAAGTGTCTTGAATTATTCACACCTACAGATACCTACACGTGATGTAGATTAATTTTGGGCAGTGATGTTAAGTGCCTGGTGTCTTAGATGAATTACCGCTACTACGCCCATGGTGGCGGTACAAGTATATGCGCATATATTCAGCCGTTCGTTGATAGATACGAAACACGGCTTTGACAGAACAAATTTGAAGTTTCACGCTGACGGCAATTCAACAATACAATAGATGTCGGCAACATAGCATCAAAGCCCTACGTTACCATGGCGGCATTTAATACTATTTATTAAAAAAATATACCGTTAATTAGTTTTTGTACATTTTCTTTTCTACACTTGGTCAACGATTGCCAATAGCGAAATAATTCTAACAAGAGAGAGAGAGAGATAACTAGAGAATAACTACGATGAATGATGAATTAATGAATCACATTTGAAGCTTCTGTTTGTATGTATGGACTTGTAGCCTAAACATGCTCTATACATGCAATACAATAACAATTGAAAGTTGTTATATGCTGTAATTATTACCGTTATCAACAAACTGATTTATAACGGAAACTATGCACACGCTTCACTTGTTTCCATTACTGGCATTGTTCTCCATGCAATTATTATTAGTGTTTAATTCTGTAATCGAGAAACTAGATTTAACGGTTGGCGATTTCATAATTAAAATATCTTTGATAAAAGCGTGTAATACACTTTTTATACAATTATAATACAGAATAATAACTACAAATTGCTATAAGTAAAATCAATATTGTACATACTATGAACTTAAATGCGTACCTCTGTACCATGAAAGTATAATCATACTTTGTAATTCTTCTTTGAAAATACAATATATACTTATTAAGAAGTCTATGATAGAATAAGACAAAGTATGTTATTATTTGTCACAAACAATTAATCGTTCTTCAATTTGTGTGCGTAGAAAATTGAATATTTCGGCTGTTTGTTGTCAATCAGAATGGAAACGGTTTTGACAATATAATGTGTATGGCGTTGTGTGTTATTAATAATAAAAACTCTCATTTAGAAACAATGTGCCGTGAGGTAGAACACAGTGGCAGGAAGTGGAGTAATTGCTCACGAAGTTTTATGTATTAAGACTGCTATCACCTCAGGAAACATTAAAGAAAAAACAACGTTCATAATAAATCAGTTATTAAATTAGAATACGCCTCCTCATATTTGTGTTGATCAAGGATGGAGAGTAGATAATGAACAACTACAACACACACACACACACACACAAACACACAGACGTATTAGAAACAACGGACATTTGTCTACGCTAGAATTCGGAATTGTTAACAGGGAACTTGTGCTTTAGGGCAGAATCCGGTTTCTAAACTACTTGTACTCGTTACACAATAGATATATTAGTATATATACATAATTACGTCTGTTAGTTTCTTTCATTTCACTGCTAACTGCTAATTTCTTTTATATTTGAAACATAACGCATATATATTTGAAAAGTATTGAATTATTTATCCAGAATATGCAATTTAAACTTCAGACTGTCGTTGGATAAATTAGTAACTAATAATTGACACTGCGGTTTATAAAAGTAAACAACAATTATATATTGTGTTTCTGCCAGGGTTTAGTTCACTAATATAACAATATTTAATTGGAAAATGACAGCTAGTCAAACCAAGACCAAGGATAGAAATGAAAAATTTACAAAGGGCGTTGTCTATGTTGAAACTATCATTAGCCGACAACACCCTGTTCATAAACGTTCAAGGTGTTAATTCCACTAATATATACTTACAAACAATTCTTTAGCCAATAGCGTTTCAATTTACTGTTCATCTCGAGATTCGCATCCGTTATGGCAATCAATTTCGTTCGGTTAAAATGATTTGCATGAGTTCAAATTGGCAGGTGAAATATTTGCAAATCGATCAGGTGGTACTTGGTTTACTGGCCAATTTATCACACACCTAAGATGTGCAAAAATTATATAGAACGAAGTGTATGTATGGCAGTTAATTATTGAGCTACCATATATCGGAGGGCAACGTGCACAAACCCTGCAACGAGACACAACGAACGAAAATGTGTAATTTGTAACATTTAATTTGCATGAATTTAGAAGAAATGGAATTTATTTATTTTCCAACCGCTTTCAACGCTTCGGAACAGTGTTTTAATAAGCGTTTTTGTGAATTTAATGGTGAATGGTGCCGTGTATGTATTGTAGTACTAATTTAATTTGCATCTGTAATAACGTGATACGTCGCGTTATCGATGTATAGTGTTCTAGTAGACGCTGAATGCTGTTATTATTTAGTATTACACTTGTGCATTTACACGGCGAGAGTTCTGGCAAACATTTTATAAATATGTAATCCTATATGGTAATAGAACAACGCATCTGTTTCGCACAGATAATAATGTAAATATTTGATACAATATTTTCTACTAAAATTACCATGTAATATATTGAATAAATATTTCAATATTTATTTATGCTTTGTCCAGAATTCTATTGATTCAATATATGTAGAAAGAGAGAGGGGGGAGAGACAGAGAGAGAAAATGGTTCTCATGAGATAGCCGGTGTATGGTTGTATGTGTCGTTTAATAAACAATAGCGGTGTAGGGGACGGTGTGGTTTGAAGGACACAGCGGTGGGGGCGTGTGTGTGGGCTGACGGATGTCGGTAAGTGGACCGGGCTGGCGGGTAACCACTGAAACAGCCACCGCTGCGCAAGCCATTGCCCTGTCTGACTGCATTCCACCCTCACCAGGAGATGCAGCTATTAATTTAACTATATAACTACAAGATTGTGAAAGATGCTTCTATATACAAGTATACAGTGTGCTATACATACTCTCAGAGCCACAGTCCAATAAAAACAAAAAATCTATCAAATATATTCTTAGAAATATGTAGTACCTAGTCTATACATGTTTCACTGACAATGTATAACATGTTACGACGTGTTTGTAACATGCTTCTAATAGTTTTCAGCACCGCCATGTAACAATGTTTACAGGTAATCACAACAATGTTCACGTTAATGTTCAGTGTTCTTGCTGTGTGAGCTGCTAGTGCGTATATGCGTCTTGCTATGGATCATTGCGTCCGGATTCTGCCTGTAGCAACGTGAATCTATCAATCAAACATCGCTCTGTCAGTGCCATGGAACGCACCTAACTTCACGCTAGTCCGTTACACACGGCCAGCCTCACAACCACTGTCGGGGTTCTCTCTCGTCGAGGAAATGCGAGCGCGCGCGCGTGAATTGGCAACACTCCATTGCATACTGTTCGTATATTTGTCGGGAACTGTTACTCAAAATGTTTATGTACGCACTGACAAGTAAAATAGTTCCTTATATCCATAGAGTACCGAAGGGAGTCGCCAATATTTG
The DNA here is from genome assembly GCA_022063505.1 of Calosoma granatense. NCBI lineage: Eukaryota > Metazoa > Arthropoda > Insecta > Coleoptera > Carabidae > Calosoma > Calosoma granatense. Next base: position 2,635,328 of record JAGJTL010000057.1, read on the forward strand.
TTATGCTAATGCCACGGACAAGAATTACAGTTCAGACATAGTATATTGAAGTGGAATTAACTTTGCTTACAAAGAAAATAACATGCACATTCTAAGATTTATTTGATATTGGTTTTTAAATAGTCTTTACTCGTAGTCTCATTACTTTTCTGGCAACTCTCAAAGATTAATAATAATACAATATCTCAAAGTTTTCGCAAAATATACGTACATTAGATTATAAATAATATATAAAAACTGAAATTGCTCTTACAGCTCGATACAAATATTTCTTATATAAAAAATAGGTCTGACTCAGACATTTGAAGGATTGATGATGTAATATTGACTTTCATTTTGACCAAAAGAGAAATTAAGTACCATATAAATTTCACGCATTTTATGTAAAGCCCTGCCTACACACTGTGTACATGTGAGATTCGTAGATCTAAATATAAGGTGACGTGTGTGTTTTTTGGCTGGAAGTGTCAATTTCATGAACATACACAGTCCGTCATTGTCTTAATTAGTAACAGATGTGTGGGTGTTTGACATGGGATTCGTGTGCGGTGGGTGTAAGTGATGTCCGTTATTTAAACAGGTACAAACACACGAAACGAACATAAATTCAAACATTGACAATTTGTGGTCTGAAATTTACATAAAACAATTGTTTAGTTCGAGTACAAGGCTGTTAGATGTAGATGTGTTCTACGAACATCAGAAGAAGGAGAAGAAGACAATTCATATTTGGTATTGTACATATATTTTAACCTTTAAATATATACTAAAGACGTATTACAAATGTTCTGAATGTAATGATTGAAAACTTGAATTGATTTACAGACTTTACTACAGGTAAAACAAAACTAGACCTTCTGTTAAACAATAATCAATTTTTCGGCACCCTGTGGTCATCGTTAAGTTATGCATACCCTACCCTGCTTCACTCTTCAGCTTCGTATCGGTAACTATATACAGTTATGCAAATCGTATAATAGTTAAGTAATGGAAGCGATTACTTACTTAACGTGCATGCGTGCATGTGTATACTAGTCAGTAATAGGTATATACTATACATACGCATGAATATGTATTATATATATATATACATATACTTGTTATTAACAATCAATTTGGTTTGAATGGATTTTTGTTCCAGGAAATATGATTTCAAGTACATTGGCCGTGCTTGATATTAATTAAATGAAAATTCATTACCGAGTAGGTGTTTCATCTTGGCTCTGTGAGTAGTGTGTGATTACATTTTGCATTAGATATACCTACCCGTTTTCATTTAAGTTCTTAATCAAATAAATTTAAATGCTCGACGATTTATCGTAGCAAGTTCACCGCGTGTGTGTGTATGTATGTGTATAGGATTTTAATATGCATATTAAAATAACATAGAATATGTTTTTTCTACACGCACACACTGCTTGTTTTACTTTGTGTAGATATTAATTAGATTCTTTTTATATGCAAAACATTATGCAGAATACAGACTGTGATTTATATGCATAGGTAATTGGTTCAGCAACTTACTGTTTTCTAAATAGAATAATTATCACATGACATATACATACGCTATATACATACATAACTAACGTTGCTATTACGTTCAAATCATTTTTCCGACCAATAATCTTAGTGTACATATCAATGTAGACGGTACTTTCTTTTTGTAAGAATGATTTCAGTAAGATATAAATCACAATGCCATTTCTGGTCCTTGATGTAGAAGGAAAAAACAATCTAGCACTCATTTAGAACACAACACGCAACCTGCAAATATATCTGTTATATTTCACAACAATGATTAGATTATATCTACGAATATAACAGCGGCCTGCTACATATTGCTTCTAGCGAAAAAGATTTGACCGATTCCATGTGCTAATTAGGCACCTGGTACATTTGTGTTTAGAGCTAAATACGTTGCATGTTAATTATGTCAAATTTGCAAAACGAAATATGTATCTGCATCAACAGAAAAACACTCACGCATTTTTTTCCGCTGCAATGTTGGTGGCCCGAATTAGCTTTAAATAAGCTATTTATCTTAATTTTATGTAATTTATAATTATTACCCACCAGTGTATAGGTATATAATTAAGTAAATGCAAATTTCTTGCTTGTAACCACGGAAGTCTGCGGTAATATTTTAAAATAATAGTACAATAATGTAGTACAGGTAGAAGAAATGTGTTGATATGTTTACATGTCCTGCAATAGACAATTTACAAGTAAAATCAAATAGATATACCTGCAAGCTATCCTTTGATCACACAAGAAACTATGGGGTAGATTGGTATATTTTCAAATTCAAAAATTCTATTAATTACGGCCAACCATTCAATGGTAAATAAGGTCCGCTTTATATGCCCTAGTATGTGTGTGTGTGTGTTCGTTTTGTTCCTTCGAGGTAAAAATGAAGCAGAATTTTACATTTCAAAGGCATATTAAAAAATAACCGACGCGCCCAAAAACTTAAAGGATTATACTTTAAAATCAGACATTGAATAATCAATGTTTAACCCTGGGGCATATTAATAGCATAAACTGGTTAAAACGAATAATATTATAATACACAGTTCTACGAGCGATACTAACATACATACATATACATATACATGTATCCTGTTTAGTCCTGTGACTGGTACGTGTCTGCTAATGTATAATTTTGATGTTTTCGATTTTTTTCCGAAGAGGGGCTGTGAGCAGCACGCGATCGCTGTTATTTTTTGTGTATCGCGTTTAGAAGATATGCGTGTTAGGAACGTCCTTAGAGATTTGAGTAGTGATCTGGTTATTGACCACGACGAAATGCACCTGCTAGCGACGTAGTAGACCTATCTTACTATCTTACACCGGCAGAGGCGTAGTGACAGGGTATATCTAACAAGATTATTATACAATTTCTAACTATTTTTCTAATATTATTCTTTAAAAATCCGCATTTTACTCTTCAAAACTTAAAGCCCATGGCTTTTTATTTTATTTAACAACAGACAGTATCTACAAGAGTTGTTTTTGTAATATTATTAATCTATTACATATATATTCTAAAAAGAAATTAATCTAAAATTATTACTATTTTATTCTTGTATTTTTCTTTAACACACTATAGAGAATAAATCATTTAAATTAGTCTATCCAGCAATAGACGAGTTGTTATTTCTAACAGGTACCGCCACTGTAAAAAAAATCCTGCAAGGTGCCCTACGAGAGGGGGTCGACCAAAAAATGAGAGTGAAATGATGATCCTCTAAGCTATGAAGGGAAGCGGGGAGGAGAGGAGGGGGGGGGGGTTAAAC
>JAGJTL010000057.1:2639869-2653819 GCA_022063505.1 Calosoma granatense
CACCGGAATCCAGTCTATAGCGTAAATTGAGCGTCACCTGTTGTTCATACTTGCACAGAACAAAGATCGTTACGGTGAAGGAATGAATATCACAAGAAAATGAACTATTGAAAATAAGATATACATCTAATGATAGTCGGCTGCAAGAACAGTATACGGTGATACGGTGATCTACCGACGTTCGATAATAAATTGATCTTGTTATACGTAAGTGTCATTGGAAATTGCGAGTGCGTTCAGTTGTTCAGCTGCTAGACTGTTTGTTGCTTATGATGTGTGCGCATGCGCACTGATCACCAGCAGAGATCAGAAAAAGTCGGCGCCGCTCATGCGCAATGAGCGTCCATCACGTGCGCAATGACTTAATTTACTTTTGTTTTTATGTTTTAATTAAAATGAATTTGGTATTTGGAAATCAACAGCGGACGATTGCTAATTGTTTCGTTGTACATACACACACACACGTACACACACTTTGATATGGTGCTAATTAAATTTACATGCGTTCTGATTGGGTTTTCTGAGCAATTAGTTACATTAATTTTTAGTTTTACGATGTGTTGCATATAGATATCCTCTAGTCATTAGTTTTTATATTTCATTCTAATTATGTATCGTAGCATACGTGGTCAATAAAATATTTATAATATATATATATATACATAATATGATATGGTATTTTTAGATGTGTTTACTGCCAATCAAGTTTATATCGATTTGACTACTAATTAGATCTTCTTTAGATTGTCTAATAAACATAACGTTTTCATATATATACTCGATGATAGTTCTGTTTTTAATTGAATCTGCTAATAAGCCCTGATTCTTATTAAGTTTTTATATCTTATAACTATTCGACATAGAACTATGTAAATGAAAATAAAAAAAACTTACCGTATAGAAACTTGATGGGACAAGTGTTAAACTTGTGTGTTGTTGTCGGGAACGGTTGCTGGAATCTGTAGACAAATAAAAACGTACATTAGTCAGTTGCCAAGTTGATCTAATTGTAAAGTGATTGTTTTGTTTCGATTTCTCAAACAGAACATCCATCCGTTCCATCACGGCGGCATGGTATGTATGTTGCTGTGCGTCGGTGGCCTGGGAGTAACGGAGATGTGATATCAGCCACCGACATCGTTGTTTACAAATGTACTCCAAGTGTAATCTATCACTACACCGCTGTATTGTATTAATCACACTCGTGCGCCTTTTGTTAAGACAAATGAAAGCGAGCACACTCTGTCTAGGCGTTTGTCTTCTAAACAGGCACAGACTGGCACCAGAGGCTTCGTGGGCAGATATTGAAATGTACAAGTATACATGAAGTGAAGATGTGTCTATTTACAAGAGGATATTAGACTTATTGTACTTTAACAGTATCTTAATATTATAATGTTGTTGAAAGATTGTAACATTATAATGATATTAAATAAAGTTAATATAGAAAATTAGTTGATACTAAATAAAGTTAACATATAAATTAGTTGGTACTAAATAAAGTTAATATGTAAAATAGTTAATACAAAATATATGTATATTTGTGTGTCGCCCTGTATATACATAATTTACATTGTGACGTTATTCTGTAAATCTTAGAATGTGGACAATTATTTGTATCATATAAAATAACAAAGACCTTGCCTGTATATTCCCGTATGTTTCACGGATATTTATACACGTAGCTGTCATATAAACTAAACTGATTCACAATTAAGATGAGTAAGTGTGAACTGTACAATTTGTGTTACATTTCCCAGGATTTACTATGAAACCTGGCATTATATATTTTAAGGCCACAAACATTAGAAATACATACGAAAATAAACAAACCTGTGACAACATATTCTAAATTATGATTTACGATCGTATATAATTAATGAACAGATCTGTCACGTTTATATTTTTTCTCGGTGGCTTCTTTTTTTCTATCGAAACAAACAATTTTTTACTAGCGGCTTGGTTATAATTCTTGGCTTGAGTAGTCACCCACTATATAGCCTGATGTGATTATAAATAACAAGCACAAGAATTAATCTTTCTGTGATGCTAAAGGGGACATTTATCTAAACTGCCAACGACAGTGATATCTACAGTATATGTATGTGCGCCAAATGTTCTAATGATTAGGAAAATAATTCTTCGTTTTTTTCTTCCTTTCTACATTTATTTGTAATTCACATTTGACCAATGATTTAAACTAAAAACAGGACTATTAAAATACATACAACAAACGTAAGTTGCCATCTCACACCTGTACAATATCTATATAAAGTATTGCTATGTATGTTAACTTGTATTCATTTATTCATATATGTACATACAAGCAGAATATTCATGTTAATATGCTATTCCGATAGTTTATCTTTATAAAAATAGACGAAAATATGAAAGAAATGCACCCCCTCCCCCCCGCCTCAAGCATTATTATTTACGTTTTCGTCAAACCATCCATTAAATGGCATATCAACCCCTGAGATCTGATAATAACTTAACTGGTACAGACGCTTTTACGAGGAAATACAAAATACACCAAGCAAAACATGTCATCATGTTGGAACATACGTTAAACATGGAGAGCCTGTCATGTATTGTATGTTACACACCACCCGCTAGGCGCGCCACTAGACCCGGCCCGCCGCGAACTAACACAGCTGTCGCTAACTTCGCTTATTAGTAAATACATAATATTTTTGTAGCAACAATCTACTTTTTTTACCTCTATTGCTGTAGGTTAAATATAACATCTGAAAGTAGTGTTATTCAGTAATGTCAGTTGTTTCTAGGTTATGTCTTTGTTAATTTTGCGTTACTAATAAATATGATATTTCAGCGCAACTTTGAAGTTGGTAGAATAATAAGCGTGTCAGAGTGACTTGACAAACTGTACGAATTCATTGTCCTTTTACTTTACATCACGCGGACTTTAATGCTAAGAATAGTTCTCCATGATGGAGAATTATTTGAATCATCGGTCAATGTTAAATCTTACTCTCTCTTTATCTCTCTCACTCTCTCGCACGGGGCACAATGTGCGTAAAACACTTAATACCTACACACGCGAGATAACGAAACGTGAACGTGCTATTTTCAGCAACACCGACATATACACGCACGCGTGAAGATGTAGTAACAAAAGACATTTGTCGTCTCTAATAGTTTGGCAGAGATTAGAATCCACTTTGGGGAAAATTAGAATTGCTAATACAGTAAACATAGCAATAGTTTATAGGGTATTTCAAATGTGTAATACTCTTATGACGTACTTTGAGCTCTAATAACTAGAGTACTGATGCTTATATTTGAGAAGTATAGTTTTTGGTTTTCGTGAATAGCCGCTGTGTACATATCAGGTATATAAGTAGGGGGGTGTATGATCACCGAGAGGAGAATGCACGCACGCGATATACAACTACTGCACAAATAGGTGGAGTGCAGTAGTAGTGGCATCATCAGCCGCCGTGCGGCAGCACTGTGTTTCGCCAGGCCAGCAATTATACCCATGTACACGATGGGGCGTTTCTTTTAAAAACAGCGCTTTCGGCAACTGAACTGAAACTTCCAACGATCGATGTTGAACACAGATTAAAATGCAATTTTCGTCAATTTTTATGAGGTAATAATACGTAGACGCCCAATGCTGTTGTATACTTCGGTCTCAACCAACACCACCCACCCCCTCCTCAACCATCCACGGCTGAACAACGATTCTGCCGGTACGTGGGTTGGCGTGCGGTACCACACAAATTAACGGTTTATCCGTTTCATCGATAATGATTTTAAAACGGTTTAAGACTAGAAGCGGTATAAGAGTTTATTATATTTATACAAAGGGACTATCGCCCGTGCATATCAGTGTATTTAAAATACGAGCACGCAGATAAATATATACATGTATACATATAGTAAGGACGGCAGCAACAGATAAATAATGCACTAATTATAAATATTTTTATACCACCGCAATTTTCCAACATAATTTATCAACTGCACGTTAATATTTTACTTGTAACTATTTATAAAATAGTTCTGGCTGGAATGAATATAATAACACTATAAATAAAACATTTATATATGTGATATGTTGATATAGTTTATATATAATAATATCACTACTTATCATAAATAAATTCTTATAATCGTACGAAATTACCGCAATGTTAAATCGTTTCAAAACAGTCATAAATTTTCTATCATCCAATTAACCTCATTGAAACGTTAATATGAAAATTTATGGTGGCGACACTTCGAAATTAATAAGGCCATAAGTAAAAATTATCAAAATGTTAATTGCTATATATGCTAGTAAAATATTTGCACTCTGAAAATTCATTGAAAACGAACCGCCCGAACTGTCGCTAACGTTCGAGTCGCTATAATCCGTATTACCTGATTTTTACGAGCATGTAATTTCAAATAACACATTGTTAATCTCAGTATTATGTAGACAGGTTTATGTTAATTTAAAATCGGATTAATGATAAAATTATTGCAGGTGAACGGATGGATATATTCGTGTGTGTGTACACTGTACATACTGTACTGTGGGACACTAAAGTGTATTAGTATGCAGTGCGGCAGTTTCTCGTACCGGTCACAGATGGCGGGCGGGCACTAGTAGTGGGTGTGTAAAAACTTGAACATAACCTTACACAACACAATCGTGCTACACATGTGGAGAGTTTATCAAACATCACTTGCAGGAACAGAACGAAATATAAAAAAAAACGTTACAGCTAGCGAGAGTTCTGAATCAAGTAACGTATGTACTTGATACGAATATACAATCTCACTTATCTGATGTTGTACATTTGACGAAAAAAACCGTCACGTAAGTGGAAAAAAGGTGGAACCAACTACGGCAGAGCATTGTTATCAATGGCTAATCATATACAGTTAGAGTGGGGGAGGGGCGGAGTCACACAATAGACTATTATCAGAGCCAATCACCGTCAAGGACGTTTATTAGAACTGTAACAGAGTTTGAAATTAGGGGCGGAGACAAACATTTATGCTTATGTTGTAATTTAATGCTGTGATCAAATTTCCTTTCGCAATCTGCACGTATTAATTGCGCTAGTTACGACTATGTTTTACGCAGAAAATTGTGAAATAATTGACCCATTGGTGAAATGAAACTTTGCCTAAATTAATTGATATGGAATTATAAGATATAATCGCGAGTAAGTGTACATCAAAGTATACAGTGTTCTACACGATCTACTATAAATTGCAAATGAGAGCAGATGAAGTTTGTTTTAATTTCGGTACGAAATCATAGTCCAGCGTGTGTGTGTGTGTGTGTGTGTCTGTGCGTAAAGGTATTAACTGATGCTGATGGTGAGCAATGTCGCGCGTGGCAATTCTTCTGCAGCCGGGTGATTGAAAGCGCGTATAGTTCGACATCATGCGCACGTATACTGGACGTGTGTACACGTACACAGCGATTGGCTCGCATGTAATCACCACATGCTCTTTGATAGTTATAATAATACTGACAGCGGGGTGGAGCACTCGTTGAAATCTATCTAGCTTCTTTGTAAACTTGTGGTGTCTCCATATTACGCACACACATCCATCCATACATACATACATGCATACATACAGATGTCACACTACTTTATTTCTAGATCTACATATTAATTAACACAATCTATGAATATTCATTACGGTAAGAATTATCGCTAATTATTTTCACTTGTAAAATGCAAAAAACGGAAAGTTTTTTTGTTGTTGTACGAATGAAAGTAAGAAAATATGTAAACAGGTGAGCTGATGTGCAGAAAAATGAAGGAAAAAAATGGTATGTCTGTTGATATGGCGTCAGAGAATTGTACCACCTGCACATACATACACACACACACACATAAATTGAATAGTACATACCACGCAATCGCACAAATGATGAACCCACGAAATTGTCCGTGCGATTCATTGCTTGGTCGCTCTCTCGAATTACTGATTCGTAAAGGTCCATTTCTTTTTAAAATAATTGTACCATAATTACGGCCATTTATAATTTGTCATGGACTTCTGCTACAGAAGTTCGATTTTATATATTCGCGCCTGATGTGATCACACACACACAGACACACAGAGCTACAGACACTAAGAGAGAAGAATAAGATGGAAAAAAATAATTTCTTAATCGCATCGAGTACGCCTCGCACTTAATTATAAGGCGTCTCGTGAATGGGCGGGCGCGTATCGCAAACGTTGATAAATAGCGCTGAATGTGCGAGCTCAGCAAATAGAAATAGATGATCAGAATTATAAACGAACATACATACATACATGCATACACGCACACACGTACATGTACCGGTAGGTAGTGTTCTCATTACAGATCACTAGAACTGATAAATGCACCCTGAATTGATCTGGATTATGTTTGTAAACTGAAGGTGGACACGGGTACTTTATTTCATTGCGATCAGAAATAATGTTCTAAGGGTGTTTAACGATGCACATAATATGTTTAACTTATACACACGCGCGGGGAAGGGGGGAGGGGAATCTAATATTGGTAATGTATACAGAACCTAGATATATATACCATGATATCAAGTATTTATGTAAATTAGAATCCTGGCAGAAACAGTTTATATAAATGATAACTGTACGATTCTAAAACCTAGTGTTTAATTCATGTTGAATCGTACGCGAAATCTTATAGAATTTAATAGAATCTTGTGCAATTATATTTGTGTCAATGCATTAATTAAAATTTTATTTTCCTGATCAGAATATAGTTAATATGTTTGATTTCTAATAAAACAATTAAATTTAACGAGCCATAGAATACAAAATTTTAACAACGGTACTCGTTAATGCATTCAGAGATAGAGGTCCGTCATGGAATTTTTACAACCCCACATTCCACACTTACATTCTCCATTCTACAGAGTAAGATGGAAATATTATAATTTTATTTCTTCCAAGCAAGATGCGCGCAGTAGAAATAATAAGCTCAATGCATCTGTTTTAGTCGCGGCAGTGGAAAATAGTAAATTGTGTCTGAACAACAAAGCAAAGCCACACACGAATTCAGAGCTGTGTATCGTGTCATCGCGATATGAATCTCAGTTTATTTAACAGCCGAAATATAATTAAAACGCTGACAATTTATGCGGCGCTGTGCAAGAGGAGCCAAGGACGTTTGTCATAAATAAATACAGTGTGTGCCAGGCAGGCATCTTTAGCCGCTAGGCCACAAGCGGTGGCATGCACAACAATTATTTAGGATTCTGTAATAACCAGTAACATTACATTTGTCCACCAGCACTACCACAGCTTTACTTTTATCCATTCCCTCGTACACTGACAAGTTCAGACAAGCATGAATCCATTAGACAAATGAATATATTTATGCAGGATGCAGAAATAAACAGATCGGATATTATAATATCCTAGATCTTTCTTGGAAAATACTTCAATTAAAATTCGTCTAATTGTTTTTCCTCGGTAGGCCTGTTAAAAAATTGTGTATATCTTTTACTTTATCTAGCAGAAGTTCAGATAAATATTATCTTAAAGACCAATCAAATTTATTATTTGAAACGTTTGCATAATGTAACAAGTCCATTACGTATTAATATACCAGACATCGACTCTGTTTAGGGAATGAACTTGTATATCTTTTCAGATAGGAATGATTTACTCGTGGGTAGATATATACCACCCAGTTAACTATATCCGGCAGCCACTATCACATATCCTGATGGCCTAATTAATCGTACGTTTCGGGTAAAACATACATTAACGAAATGTAAATGAAAGCAATTAAGCACGAAAGTGTTCTCATTCTTTCTCCGGTATCAGTGGCAATAGATACGACAACGCTTACTGCTATCACAATTCAAAGATGTATATTACTTTTAAATTGAATTAACATCACTGCTTCCAATTCATTTACGCGTTAAACGCGTGTATTTAACAGCAATTAACGAGATTTATGGAAGCCAGTTGGAAATTTATGTAATGAATACAGTTTTTAACTGTATTCGTAGCGAATGCAACTTCCGCAAAACGACATGGAACTAAATCATATGCAATGGTCAGTATGAAATTTATAATTACCAACTCCATTAGTATACATGTACATACAGGTATGTCAGATTCTTTCACTAGTGCGTTAATAGATAAAGAATACAAGATATATTTGTTAAAATTATAAATATAGAACTTTTTTTGCAGCACCTGCTCCGGAATATTTTTAGCGACGAAATACACTCTTTGTTCAACCATTAATCATAAGTTAATAATTAATTTCAGAAATTCCGTCAGAATATCTTTAAAACTATTTTAAATTTTCATAACTTAGAAAAAAGAAGTTGGGATCATTAATCAACTATGAACAAGAGAAGTGAGAATATAATAAAAACTAAATTTTGTAATTGTAAATTGGCTTCTAATATGTAGTCATACAATTAAGTCCTTATTTCAATTTTAAATGATGAAAAAAGTTTTGAATTAAACACTACACACAAATTCCACTCGCAAAGCGATGAAAAGAAACTGAAAAATAGCTAACTTATTTAGACTTGCTTTTAAGATATTCGAATGAAACATTTCTCTTTTAATGTTTCGTTATCGTATACAGTAATAGATCTTTGTTTCATTCGTACAGTTTCGAACATGAATTCAATGTACATATTATATTTTGAATACACATGACTAAACTTTGTAAATATTGTCAAACAACACCAGCTCTTTCGATAAACCGTTGGAAATATGTTCGAAGGCTGGGTGTGCAACATGCCAGTCAGGCATACAGTGGAATCAAACGAGCAATTCGGAATGGACATCGTCTGCATGGAATTAACTGAGAGATAAGCATCGGCATGGCTACGGCGACGATAAGTTCACTGGCACTGTGTGGCGAGCACCCCCGGTGTCGGTGTGGCGGGGACGTTAACGAACCCGGGGACAATGTGTGGTATGGTGTGTTTGTCCACACACAGGCAACGCGCAACTCCTCCGACGCATGGGAATTTACGGCATTTTTAAATACACCTCCGTAGGGGGCGTTTATATGTATGTCATTAAAAGTTAAGGTGCACCATCGGAGCCCCGGGGACCACAACTCAGTGTTTTATGTCCTCGTCTGAGTACTTCATTAAGTCACTGACGTAATGGCACCAGTGGCCCGTATATCAGACATTTTATTGTTTTATCAACTCTCCAAGTATGTATGTATGTATGTACGTGTGTGTGTGTGGGGGGAGGCTGAAGATGTCGTAGCTTACTAGATAGTCTACGGGATACTAATTAATATCAAGGAGCAGCTTGTCTACGCTTTTTTTTATAGACATCATTGCACATTGGTGCTGCTTTGTTTTGTAACGATGCACAGCATCATATTCCGAGAATCATACGGTAGTCTTGCGCAAAACATACAGGATTGTAAATTAATTGATTATCATTATGTTAAAGAGCAGAGCATGCAGTTTTATTTCTAATCAACATACTTCATAGAAGTAGACCGGCTGAATCCGGATTTGATTGGGTTATACTATGTCTAAAAAAACATGATCCATTTTCATATTAATATATACTGGAATTTTACAAAATAGCATTCAATATCTTCTCTACTCTTTTTATTAAAAATGTAATATAAAAAGTGTTTAGATAGTTCATATTCCAAGAGAACTTCCAAAACGTTATTTTAACGGAAAAGAAATTTACTTTTTTTTCAATCTGTTCGTATCAATTTTCTAGCCCACATTAGACCAAAGATCACTGATTAGAAGGCCCCATAATACCACAGTTAGGACACAGTGTAGAATAATTGAGAAAGTTACAGGTTCTTTGATAGACCTAATCACCTAATCACGCCGGTTCCTCCTACACACTGCATGTATCTATTTGTCGATCTCCGTCCGTCTCGCTTGCTAGCACAAACTTGTTCATATGTCGATTTCACTCGTTCGTTTCCCTAATGAGTCCACTTGCTTTATTAGGCGGGCCAGGTAATGTCCATTTGTTACACATTTAACGGCAAACAATCATAATAGTATCCATAAAGTATTCAATCTGTCCCACGCAACTTGTCACCTTCCAATAATGAATCCTCGCTGTCGTAGGATAGTTTGTATAAGTATCATTTGAATTGTACTAATCTGCATAATGTTGGTCGGTTTCAGCATACATGTTCACCTCGTTCTACACTGAATTTATGATACAGGAATAATAAATATTGACATTCATCTGTTGGATTATTATTTGCATTCTATGAAAATCATATGTAGATCATTTTCGTCATATTGCGTCAGGATTCAGATTTCGTAGTGTTTCTGGCTCATTATTCGACAGAGGATTTTAGAATAGTAACTGTGGTGACTAAGACATATGTTTTTTTTCCTAGATCGTCCGTGAACAATGTCCTTCAAGTGCTCATCGTTAAATAAATAAAATGACCCATGTAGATTTACGACGGTGCCAATAAGGAAGACCTATATAGGTTTATAACGATGATGTGTATAGAAGAAATGTTCAGATTGCTGGATTACGTTGCAGAGAATATATTGAAATAACTCGTTCCGACTAGTTTCTGTACGGTTGTTGCGGATTGCGATATATAAAATAATGCACTTTAATGGAAGCATGGTTTTCTAAACACATAATAAGATGAAATTATCCCCGACTGGCATTATTCCAGCGGGACGTAAGTGTTTTGATGCTGTGTGCGCAAGTTTTTCTTTTCGTTTGCAGCAGTGTTAAGTGAATTGCACCCATAAATTACACGGCAGCAATAACGTAAATCAACGTGGACAATCAGCCCATAACGGAGTCCATCCACTGGACAATGCGTCTTCGTAAACATCTTCTCCTTATTTCGTTAAGCCTTTCCACACACCATTACACTTTACCTCGACTCACTATACCTTCCATAATATTCATTTCAGTTTTTTCCCCTACAGATTCACGCAGTGAAACCAATTCCCATTTCGATTAATGATTCATCCATTGACGATGTGGTTTAATGTCAACCCTGTTGACATATTTATATCATTTATATTTTTTGTTAATTAATTTAAGTAGGTTCTGTGTGGTGAAATTAATTCTGCTTATGCGATATTAATTTTTATTACTTCCTTAACAGATTCGAAATTTTATGCGTCAGTTTGTGACATAAATAGCTGTGATGAATTGACCCGAAATCTTCTGGGAAAAGGTTTATCGGCTTTAGAATGAGAATAAATATTTTGCACCAGTTATGGGACAAGTTCATATAATTCACTAGATTGTAAATTGTATTTTGATGTGACCTGGTGTGCATTTTTCTTTATAAATGGAAATAATAGTATGCATGTATGATAATGTAAATTTTGATTTGTGTTAATGAAATATGTCAGTAATTGAATGGCGAGCAGTGACTAGATAAACTAGAACTCTCCTGCTGTCATTGTCTAGCTCATGCGTGTGTCTGCTTGTCCGTTTGTCTGTCCAGTGGATTGAAAAGCAAGTAGTAGCAAGCTAACAGCCACTATATATGTATGTATGTATGTATAGAAGTTTAGAGTTGGAGGTCGAGGTGGTCTTCAGTTGGTTGGTTGGTTGTCGTTGTTGTTGGTCGGTCAACCAGCAGCAGCAGCAGTAGTAGTAAACGTCAACAGAAGTCCGTATGGTCTTGAGACAAGTTAATTAAACTGAACAGGTAACAATGTCGTTTTGGAGCGGTGTAATGTTTCACCGGTATTTGTAAAAAAAACACGTGCACCTCTCTTTGCTCTCGGTCTTCCCGTACCGGAGGTTGTTGTTGTTTTTTTTCTGTTTCCCGAATGATACGGAGGTTCGTCTTGTAATGTATATGACTGTACCGGTTATGGCACCGTTCCATTGACTCAGTCATAAATTCCAGTCGCAAAAGCCAATTCAGTTAGTGAATTGTTACCGGATCATCGATGTCTGTTTTCTACTGCTGGCCTCTCCCCACCTCCTCTCAACTCACCGTTGTACCGACCTCCTCCTCTGTAGTTTACCTGTGTGGGCAGGATCTCATTGTTGTCTTAACTGCGTACGGTTTTTTGCTATCCATAAGTAGAAGAAGATTTCAACTGTGCGTGATACACTTTTGCGGCATTGTCAAACATTTATTATATCGGCGCTTCACTTCTACGTATAGCCATGTACATACAGACCAGTTACTATACACAGGTGAGCATTCGCTTTACGACAGAATCCACTTTTACTTCTGTTTCAAGCTTTCAACATTATGTCGATAATTGAAAAGTGTACGGCATATAAATAATATATATTATTGAAGTGTAAATATATTCTATAATTGGTTATATTTTTTCATATGTGAATATATATGTCAAATACATATAAACACACATTATATTCCACGTAATATTTGCCGATCTTGACTTTAAAAACGTTTTAAACTGGAATGCGACCCATTTTACTGGTGATACCTGTCGTAAATGCAGGTTGCTACCTGTCTTTTATATTGACAGAGTTAGTGCAACTAATAATCTACCGTATATAGCACTGAACTCCTATCTCTCTCTATCTCTCTCTCTCTCTCTCCAGTAGGTACCTGGATTCGGCATTGCCAAGTGTGAATTCTGTCTCTTGTTTTCGCTGTAATTTACGGCAGAAAAGAGAATGCATCGGGCGCCGTTAGCACGTCCATTTTGATAACGAATGACGATATCCAAGCGCCTAAAAATAATCGGTAAATTCGAAGCAGGCGTTGCTAGCTGATTTAAAGCAGAATTATTTATAAATAGGTGCACAGTTAGTTCGCAATGCAATGTATCTCATTGTGTACAAGTGTTAGTGTGTGTGCGACACATTCAAGACAGTTCATTGCGCATACGTCACTCGGCAGACAATACAAAATTCTCCCGTTGCCCGAGGAGTGTATTCCTTAAATCTTTCATTTACACCATGTGCTAGTTTAGTTTTATTAACACATTTCAGCATTTCACATGACTTGATCAAGTGACTGTCATATTTACGAGCTTTCTTTACGCTGGGAATAATTTAAAGTTTGCGATTTCATCTGTATGTATGCATGTATATGTGTACTCATAAATTTACAAGCAGTTAAAATTGTTAAGTACATGTGTAAGTTTATATTGTACTGAGTGTTTTCTGTGGAACGAGGAGATTTATTTACTAGTCTTATTTTCAATGTATATTTAGACAATAGAATTGTATAGTAAGGAATATTCTTATTCATAATACAGTGAGGATATATTTTCTTCTTTCAGTGTAAATCCTTGTAGAGAAAGTAGCGCATGGTTATTCTATATGACCTTATGCTATTATTATTATAATTGTGATATGTGTGAACTGATGTAGTATTACCGTGATGAAATGATCAATTCTGACGCATTTTATCTGTCGCTATTTGCCAAAGTAAACACGTGACTCTGTTCGTGTGTAACGTACATCTAGCGTTGCAGTCCCGTCCGATTTCATGCATCGGCCCACTTATTTACTATAGGCAGTGACTTGTCTCATCTTGCATACACACATATACACACATAGAGGAACAGTATAGGCAAGTATACACATGTACGGACAACACATATACATATATAAAACAGAGAAGAGTTTAAAGAGAATATCTATATGTATAAATAGAACCTCTATTCGATCACGGACAAGGATCGTTTATTTACGTCGGCCGTGGAATTCCTTGAGTGGGTGATGAAATGCAAGAGAAGAACCTGTATGTCTGTGCGCGCGCTCTAATAAAACGCATTTATATATACGGGCGGCCCCGTGTAGAAGCGTTCATCTTTTATGGATCACTTTATGTTTATTTAATTAGTAGATAAGTTAGATATCGAGTTTATTGTTGGTTTTTATTCGAGGCTTTTTATGATGCTCAATGGATATAACTGTGTCGTCAGTAAACATTATAAAATGCCGTTGTTTCTAACTATTTCGTTATTCAGTATAGAATCGTGTACTTGTCTGTCTACAAGTGGA
>JAGJTL010000057.1:2662306-2677134 GCA_022063505.1 Calosoma granatense
ATATATAAGTAATTTTTTTGTATGTCTCTATATATTTTTTGCACAATGTGACACTATAATTAAGTAACCACTTAATTAAATATGTATTGGCGGCTAAAGAACAAACAAACAACAAAAAAACGTGAGACAAAATGAAAGAGCCTCAGTCCATATAACAGCAGCGCAGTGTAAAAACTAATCATTAACGTTGATCCTTGTCATTGTGGATTATAATTTAGCGAGCACATTAGTCGTAATCATACGTTACAAACGTGTAATTATATATCTGTTAAAAATTTATTATGGAATAAATTTAAATAATTATTTTATAATAATTAATTTCAATTCGACAGTTTCATCTTAATGTTGAGCTATTTCGTGAAAGTAATGATTTTTTTTTGTAATTTGAGACATCGTTAAATACAACATAATTAAGAAATGTTTGTGTTCATTTAATTTAATTAATCTTGATGATAGGGGTAATTTAAATATTTGTTGTATTTAATACAGTTGTAAGACAAGTTTATTTTATTATCTTGTATAAAAATATGTTTCCACTACACAATCACAATGTCGAATCGCACATATTTACAATGTGATTATTATTTGTAAAAATACTAAATTACATTATGCTCACTGATTTACTTTAAGAAAAACGCAAAAAATATTTACAATGTTAATTTCTAATATTTATTATCTAGTGTTAAAAGTCTCAAGTGGTTTAGGTTAGCATCAGCGTAGTGTCAATGTACAATCACAGATGTCGTTGATGTATCTGCCTGTGTGTGAGATGGTGGTACGTTTTATTGCAATGTTGTGTGTGTGAGTGTGGACAGCCCACATGATACGTGTAGAGTAGATTCAGGTTCCACTGGATCGTGCGTCAGATTATAACGTTCTGCTTAGATCATTGTCAAGGGTTATGGCAATTGCACCGACATGACACATAAGCTGTGTGTCTGTATTACACGGCTTGCCATACAACTTACGCACAGCTGACAGCATATTGTTATAGTTTAAACGTACACACCGGCCGCACTGTGGCGGTACTGTCGTTACACGCATGTCCGATTTAGAACCGACTTAACACCGGCGATCGCTGAAATAATTTCTAATTTACACGGACAATTCATGTTCATAGAAAGCCGCGTGCACACGACACAATTATAAGCTGGAACAAACTTGATACGGTACATTAACAAATGTGGACAGCATGCTGACTAAAGTTTAAAAACCTACGATACCAAAGCATTATATTATATTCATTATGCACAATATAGGAACATGAATTGATGGAACAAATTTGTAACTATAAAGAGATATTAAGGAGTGTAGTGTACATGGATACAGGTGTATCTGGGATATTGTTACAGTGTAACTGTGGCTGTGAGAGTGTTGTGTTGATTTTAACGTGAAACCTGTGCGCGTTGTGTGTGTGAGTTTCATTTTTGTGACGATGATAAATGCATGGATACGAAGGCGTTTGGAACGAGCTTGTCGCATGTGCAATGCATAAAATGTAAGTGGCACTTTGAAAATGTACCTCGGTGTAAAAGTGACCCGTGATAATGATAATCGTTGCCATTTAACGGCTTCTGTGTAATTATAGAACTTAAATATATACGGTAAAACTCGATTATAATGTAATTCAAGACATCAAACTATTAATGTCGTTATAAACTATGGCTGCAATAGTAGTAACACCACTATATGCATTTTCATATATTACACAGCTAATGAATCAATCTTAATGGTAAATAGAAACCGTATCAAGTATCGCCCGATAATCATCGTTACATGTTCTGAAACATCTAACAACATATACATACATACAGTATACAGTGAGAATAACGTAAGACTATACATATATATATTCTGAAAATATAACAAAATGCGAACAAGTAAAGAAAAATTAACAATTCTCACTAGGAAAGCATATAAATAGAATCAGTTATTCGATTTTATTTCTATCTAGTGTTGCCTGTTGTCTGTTGTACACACAATCGTTATAATTTACATGTGAATATGAACATAACTATGGCAACATGCTATGTTCCAGTGTACTGAACTACTACTACGTTACGTTACGTTATGTTAAATTTACATTAGAAATCATTCGCGCTAAGTGGCGTCGCTTTCAGACTGTTCCATACCAACAGCAAGCGATGTTATTCAAATGAGAACCTTAATCTTCTATGCAAAAATGAATAACGATAAGTAATTTTAATATGTTCTTCGTTTGCACCGAGTGCCCGTTGACTCGCATGTTCGTATGTTCAATACAAGAGTGAGTGAGGTAATAACCGTTTTAGATTTTATTTATAATTCGATTAAATCTATCGACTATTAACGCGCGGGAAAAAAATTGTCTATACATCGGTGACTGGCGCGATACAAGGCACAGACACTGTTAAAATTAATAGACCAGTTTGAATGAAAATGCAAAGAAACATTTACATGGAAATTTCTGCAAGTGCAAATTACACACACACTATAACTTAGTATAATTTAATTATTTATAAATATTCAATAACGATCTAGGGGTACAGCAGTGCAATTGTACGAGTTATGACAATCGCAAACATAAATACATATGCGTTATGTTGTATGTAGGGAAATGTATATATCATCTAATAAGTATTCGAGCAAGGTGACATTTAATTTACACTATTCACTATCATATGATTTGTAGTGTATATTTCTACAATACATGTATTGTACATACGTATTCTACATATAACGAGTTACTTATAATACAGATGTAAGATATATATATGTATATAAGACTATAGATATATTTTTATCAAGTCTAGACATGTAGGTACAATGTTGTTAGAGGTTTGTTCGACATATAGAATATATTAAAACGATGATATGATGCTGGAAGGTGAAAAGCCACTGTACTTACTGTCTTCAGTCTGTCACGTGGGCAGACACCGATATATATTCAATGCGTATTAACCACGCACATTTCATGTATAAATTGTGTGGGCAATTACCCCTAGGTATATTATTAACTGTAGTTCCCATCACTACCATCCATCCAACAACCAACAACCAACAACATTAACCTAACCTATGTACAAACATATATATACACGCATGCGTACATACACTCTTATTCACTCATATAATATTTCTTACATTGTATCACAACATCCAAATTTCGCTCTCAGCAAAAATCATCATCAACTGATCATTATGCAAATTTTTTATTATACATTGTTAAATATGGGAATCTGTTTAAGAATTGTAGTGATTAATTTGTACAGCTATTAAGATATAAATCGAAATATTGTAGCAAAAATAAAAAAAATGGTTAAACCATAACCTGCGGCAACATTTGTTACAGGTGGTTGTTCAACTTTGAAACTAGAAAATCAATAAATATTTGTGTGCATTTGCAGGCTAGTAACAAGATGAAACTCTCTGGTCAAAGACATGTTTACAAAGTACAAATGTGTCAGTAAATATTTGTCACTGTATCATTCATACCTAATTGCTCGTAAATTAGATTTTATTACACCTGTGTGTACAAAGCATGTTCAAATTTTCATGCTTGTTAATCTAAATATACATTCGTTCTTGTTGTATAGCGTATGGTATATTTATAATTGGGTACAATTGTCTTTGGTGTGAATGCAAAACAAACTTATTTATTGCGGCCACCCTCCTGTAGTTTGTATTTCAAAGGATTCACGAAGAATTATGACGGAGCAAGTGCATCGTTTACAAGTGTACTTATAACAATTTAACTGTTCTTTGAACATGTTATGATGCAAAAGTTCAATGTAAAACAGTCTATAGAACATTTGAGAATTTATCAAAATGATGAGTGGAATCTAACCTTTTTTTCTTGTAAATTTTAAAGTATATAACGTGTATGACATGTTGTATATGGAATTGTAAGATGATTTAACAACAAATAGCTGCACGGCGCAGTAAAATATAAATATTATCGGATCCTAACGATGAATGCATGTGTGTGTGTGTGTGTTGGTTAAACAGTTTACTACACGTATCAGCCTACACGTCTCGTTAATAAGAAACATTACGCATTTTCATCTAAATTATCCGGACACTTATAAATTCTTCTAACTGATTGCAATCACACAAACATTAAGCATCGATTATTACAACCTGCAGTTGGAGAGGTTATCTCATCAAATACGTATTAAATGGCGGAGTTTTATTTATAAACCATCTATGAAACTGCCCCATAAACTCCTATCTACATAACTGTTAGTTATCACTCATTGCTAAGAGATGGCGCGCACATCACTAGCATCATACTAACATACATCGTGATCTCAGTAATGCGATACTGTACGGGATGCTTTTTCTTTTCGTTGAATATTTCATTCTTAATTTATACTATGGAACAACTGTGAAATATCTGAATAGCATATCGCCGGTAAAATAAAATATGTATAACAAAAGAATTGGTCCACTAGTAAGCAATAATTTGCAAAAAGCCGGAAGACAAATATTTGTAGTACAACAACATGAAACGTGTAATTTACAGCAGAAAAAACATACCGGATGATCAAACTAATATGTGTCCGTTTTTTTTGCCCGAAATAGAAAGTTTTTACCCGCCGGATCGATATGATTATGTTTATTATCCGTTGAATATAATGGAAATTAGGCGTATGTGAATGTTTGGCATTCGGAATATGGGGTATTTTCGTTGTGAACGCTTATTTTTGGGAAAACATAATTTTCTTCATCATTATATTTCTGGATAAAGTAATTATGAACAAATTAAATGGTTAATAAATGAAAAATAATTATGGTGTATTATAGTTAATTTAAAATGAATATACTTGAGTAAATAAAGTTGTTTAATTTAAAATTAATTTGTTTTGTGAGACCTGTATGACATGGTTAAAATGATATGATAATTTATATAATGTCCAGTTGCATTAATAATACTAAATATTAAACTATAAACGATAATCTGTAGTTAGTATATAATATTTTAATCGAATGCGAATCCTGTGTGCAACTGCTATATAAAACTGTGAAGAATAATTGCAAACAATACTTTGGATATAAATACTTGTTGCCAATACACATTGCCAGACAATTTGTCAATATGTATGACAATTCAGAGACTTGTGGGCACGAGACAAATGAGTTCGATTCAGTTACGTAAACGTACATGTATGTACATGTACATAAAGCAATGATGCATGATGCTCGTTCACTCGTGTGCGCGCGCGCGCGTGTGTGTGTAGGTACACAAGAGAGTGAATTTCGCAAAAGCCATTTAGCGTGCCAAATGTAGTTATGGCATGGGGAGAGTTTTTGCTTTGGTGTGAGCAGTTTGTCGCCAAGTTCGTGTATTATAAAATGCGGTGTAAATGTGGCCTAAAAAGACAGCACCCACTCACACGAGACAATGGCGGGAGTGTCTGTTGTCGCTTGTTGGGCGGCGGGACATTCTTGGAAGTCGCGCGAGAGGTCCCCGCCATCACCACCACCACCGCCGCTGCCGCCGCGCGACAGATGTGAGAGAGTGTGTCGGAGGCGGCACGTGGGCCCCAATGTACAACCCCCGTCCCGCAGCGCGGCCTTCGCATGAAATAATTTATTTTTTATTTGGTGTTAATTTTCAAGGTGTGTTTAATGTCGTTTACAGCACGAGCCGTTTCTTGGAATATTCAAATCAGTTATAGATTTTTTTTCTGTATACACAGAATGTTTGTGTTTTTAAAATAGTAAATTGTCCAGTAATGCTGTGCTAATAATCTGTGCGTTTCAAAGCGTGTTAAACAGGTATCGTTATAAAAATTGCAAATGAAAATTAAGTAATGTATAATATTCTAGTATGTTAGCATGGTGTGCATCTGCTAATTGTTTTTAAATTTTGTTATATAATGTTATAAACAAATAAGAGCTTGGAGTTGTCACCTGTAGTACGTTTTGCATACGAGACAACACGATGAAGCGCAGCAAGTTGCTGCTGGTTCGCATGTTTGTTCGCATCCTGTCGGAGGAATGTGTATTCACTCAACACAGCGTTATACTACGCCGCTTATATGTATGCGTGAGTGCGCATGCGCGGGCACTGCTTGATTCGCCGAACCAGGCACATAAATTAGGTCGAATGAAAACTAAATTAATGTGCATGGTGACAAATGCAACAAAGGAAGCACCTACGGTACTTATGTAACGATATGTTCAGTTGCGCGGCATTGTACCAGTCGGTAACACGGTGCCTGTTGATGGTAATTAATTTGCCTGTACTTCTTCTTCTCCTTCTTCTTGTTACTTATCTGTGACGTTTTATTTTACATGGTCTTTTATACTTTTCATTTATTTATTCAAATTCAGCGTCAGATTCCACGACAGAATTGTATCCTGTTAAAACAGATTCAAAAAAACATTTCTCTATTGAAATATTGCAATTTCCAGCACGGATTTCAATGAAAAAACCTGTATATTTGATTGAAATAAAAGTTAAAGTTTACTGTAAACAAATATTTTATCTGAGGAAATTATTTAGATATCCATCCTAAACAGGCAATAATTTGATTCTTAAGAAAATATATTCCATTTGTTTTTAGTAAGAAGCTAGACAAAATATTGTTATGAAAGGATATTGTTAATATCGAATAGCTTACGAATTTGATTGAAAAATAAAATATCCGGTTTCTCCAAGAACAAATTATCTGTAATATATTTATTTTTCAATATCCGTTAATATGTTTTCCCTGAATTTTCATATTTATTGAAAGCAATCAATACCATGAATAGATGCGTAGAATACAACGAATATTTTGTAGAGTGATTAGTAATACTATTGTATGTAGGCCGAAACGGAATAGGAAAATAATATTAATTACATACAATATGGACAAACAATTTAGATTAAATTTCTATTGTACAGGGATTCTACGTTCAAACATATTATTAATGCGTGATACTAGTCAATAACACTGGATTTATGAAAAACAAATAGCACAACTGTTGGATGTACAGTACGCACATTTCATATATTGATTCAGTTTTTTATAATTTATGTACCAGCAAATTATATTAAGGATAGCAGCTTGGTGAATTGAATTTGCGTTTCGTTTGCGCCTCGAGATTTACAGCGATGTTTGCTTGCTAGTTTATGTGATTAGACGAAAGGTTAAGTTGTTCTTACAAGTGAAGATTCTGCTCATCTTGCCATATAACATTACACCTACAGTATACAAATATCGGTTACGAACCAAGTTAAACATGTTAGAAGCAATATCACCCGTGTGTATGTGTGTGTGTAACACCTACGAATATATACTATCGCGTTAATGTCCAACATTGTGCTATTTGGATTTTTGTTATCATTTGGAATTTTCGTTGTTGTATTTTTTTTTATTGTGCGATACTCAATCGCTACCTACGTCTCTCAATGAAGACATGAATGTGTCACAACATGTACTTGTTGTTATCAATCTTGATGTAAAATACAACACGAGTTTATAGTTTTCTGATGAGATAAATAAAAAGTTCCATTAGGCAAATGTACTGTTGGTATACCTACATGCATTCACATTATAATAAAATCTATAGTTTATATTTGTTCAAGAAATGTTATCCATGTACATCATTGTGCCCAATAAGATTAAAATATTTGGAAAAATAATCTTTATCGTAACAGCATAATATGAATGTTAGTAAAATGTTACAGGTGTACTTATAACATAAGTTTGAACCTGTAGATTCCGAGAATTTAACACAAATTTTTGTTTTGTTTCAGGTACAATTAGAAGAAGCGACAGCTAGCAATCCTATCCTGTGATCCTCTTCCTAAGTAACCCACGTAAATAGCGATGGTAAGTCTACTTTTATCCATATATTCCATCCTATTCACCCAGAATATACTGCAATATTTGCATACAGCAAATATCTACGAATATTTTTCTCCACACTTTCTGTGTGCCATTATTTTGCCCATAAAATTCCCTACATTCCTCCTACCTGTAATCTAAGACAATAACTCACTTTATCTTCTGCATAGGGCAGTTATAAAAAAGCACAGTTCATAATTCAGTTTTCGCTCTTACGACCTCCACTGTCCCGAGTATAGTTGTCCGTCTCGATGATCATTCATCTTAACGGACGTGTCGCGACTGGACAGTCATGTGTAATTTAACAGGTCAACTGGAATGTCAGTTTTCTTCCTGAATCTTCCTGGATCTACAACGTTCCCACGCACGTTAAATTATATTTATGAGTGAATAACGTTGTATGTAGATATCTTCATATACACCACTGTAGTAGTTATGCATATATGAGTGTGTATATAGGTGCCTGAGCTTCAGTGGTTTATTTCACGTGAATGCGTTAGTTAGCGCGCGACGAAATTATTATGGCCTGACGGACTGGTTCAAGTGACATTCCGGGTATGACCGCCCGTCACCGTCCATCCTTCCAGCACAGTGCCGTAGTAACAATCAGAGTATTAGGGCGTCTTTCTCCATACACCAAATCACAATCAGATATTCCACAGACAGTGATTAATATTTAGAAAGAGATACTTATTATTTAGTATTAACATCAACATCAAATCACCAAGAAAGCAAATTGTATTTTTACCAGAAGTTTCAAATATGAAATTATGTTATCTCAATGCTGTGAATTTCTACTGATAAAGGATATATTTGGAGGAAATCAATCGAAATATTTCCATGAATATTGCGGTTTTTATTCAGGAATTTAGCAGGAAAAAAACGCGGAAGCAGTTATTTCCGAAGTAAAATCAAATTGCATTTGAAGCGGGATATTAAGAAATTTTAGATATTTTATATTTTCTTCTTGTATTATTCGTTTATGAAGTGTATTAAATTGTATTTCTACTGTTTAAGAATTTTACACCAGATTATTAGGATGTAAGGGATGGCCCCAGCCTGTGAGAATTTCTCCTGTACGTCTATGGACACTTGGTGATGGTACATGAGCAGCACGGTGCGTTTACTATCTGTTAAGTCCACAGCGCGACATTGTATAAAGTTGGCGTTGAGTTTATGTCTTTTGTTCCCGTGATTTTATGGTACTCTTTAATGTTCATTTGATTTATTTGTTAAGTAAAACACTGGCCTATGCTCTGCATGTATGTCTTAACTTGAAAATATATTTACCATACCAGCGTATGTTGTTAAATTTTGTTTTAGATGCTAGATAAATGGGAAAAAAGTGAATAAATCTTTTCAGAAATACTCGTT
The DNA here is from genome assembly GCA_022063505.1 of Calosoma granatense. Taxonomy (NCBI): domain Eukaryota; kingdom Metazoa; phylum Arthropoda; class Insecta; order Coleoptera; family Carabidae; genus Calosoma; species Calosoma granatense. The sequence continues at coordinate 2,671,501 of JAGJTL010000057.1, forward strand.
TGTCGAAATTATAAAAGTTACACGATGATGATGATATTGTTACTTGGAAAATGACTATAAAATAAAGATGAGTTATTTGTCATAAAATTAGTTAGATAATTAATTTCATTTTATTAATGTAGTCACAGTTTGTGTGAGAATCTTTTTGATTTATATATATTCTTGCAGACACAATATTATTTCGTGGTAAACCATAGCAGTCTGAAAATTTAATTCTCAATAGAGTAAAAAAACGTCTGTATTCCAATTTCTAGCATCTGATAAGTTCATTTTGCAAATTCCACATTTCACACGTGCCATGTGCCATATGCCATATGGCAGTAGATTTTATCTTCCAAATACCTTTGTTGCGATTTAAATTTTTAGGCAATGAACGAATAATGTCTAAATGTTCTAGTGGGTTATTATAATTTGCGCACATGTTGTTACTAGTTATATGTGTGCATATGTTATCTGTAGCAAATGGTCTTGCGACAGAATTCTACCCACATTTCCCGTATGCTGTGGTCGGAGTGTTTTCCTGTTGTACAGTTCCTATCTCGTACTATGTCTGTATAATTCCCTGTTTAGAGAAATAAGTACGTATCCATGAAGAGCTCAAGTCCATGTTCTATGCATAGTTATATGGAAAAATCTTAGTTTAACACTAAATTAGTTTAGTTAATTTCTAAGCTCTGTAGAAATTTTCTCTATACATAAATACAGACACAAACAAACTATAATCTGTCTGTGATACAGACGTTAGCTATACCATAATATATATTTAGTTTACAACAATTAGGAACAAGTGCAAAAGATACAAATGAACGTTTATTTTTTAAACATACTGAGGAAAAAATTAGATTTACTAGGTATTTCCCATCGTGGAAATCCGCTGTGTTATCAGTGACGGTAAATAGATAAATTGTGTTGATATTTCTTTGTTTATAAACAAACTTTATAGCTTGTTTTGAGTTACCGAGATTCAATTTAAAACTTATCAAACAATATAGAGTAAAATTCATTTTAAAAGTAAAATATCTTTACTTTATCTGGAGAAGATTAAATTAACTTATTATGATATGCTTGATAACATACATTATTCTGTAATAATAATTATCTAAAACAGTGCACTCATTAAATTAGAACTAAATCTCTGATATGCTCGAGTGTGACATAGCGGGTTCCATTTACTGTACAATAGATTCCCAGATGTATCTTTACCTGTTATACCTAGGATAAATTGTTATAAATATTCCCTCCACGCGTGTACAAACTGGACCGGGAAATATTCTAAATACCCCAACTTGGTAAATAAATCAACCGTACACGTACAATGCACAACTATGCAACGTAACGCAGGCAAATAATGATAGAAATTTGCAACTGTACACTTGCCTGACATTTAAATACGCAAATTAATTGCGTGCGGACTGTGCACGCGTACGTGTTGTGGGTTTTTGATACTGCAGAAAATTTATGTATCATCACGCTAGATAAATCGGTGATGAATTCGTGCAGACAATGGAATAAAAACGAATTAACATTTGTAATTTTAACGATGCCATTTATATTAAAGGAAAATAAAATTATGTATTATATTTGCTTCTAGTATCTATACTAACAATTTTTGTAGCAAATTTAATTCTAGTACTATTAATAAAAATGTTTTTTTTAAATACATTAGAATGAAAATTATTACAAACAGCGCTATAAACTTGAATACAATTTAAGATATTCTAAATCTATATACACCGGTAATCTTTTTCAATAACAGATTAGAAAAATTATAGAAAATAAACTAGTATGTCAAACACGAGGCCTAGATACTGAGATAATCAAACACTGATTATAAATGTGTGGTAAATGTGGAATTCCTGCGGAGGGCAGGATTTCCTGTGGCATATGAAGATTCCTGCTATTGAATCTCGACCTTATGAACATTCTACCGAAAAATCACAAACCAATAACTACGGATATTCCAAATCATAGTAGCCGGTGGAATTTGATGCTCTGCATTGATAAATGTGGGAACAAATCTATGTTTAATGCTAATATTTATGGTATTTAACCAGCAAGCAGAAGAAGAAGAAAAAGAAGAGAAAAAATACTGGGTATATATTGTGCGATATTATATGAAAATTTTAATTAATAATATGTCGGATCTAAATGAGAAATGATTTCCTGTGACTTAGTGTCTTATCTGCTAGCAATATGCATAGAGTAATTTTATATCCAGTAGTTTATTGTACGGATAAATAATGGCGGCTGGTATGTAAATATGTATGTACAGGCATGCATCTAATACCCGCACTTTGCAAGAACGGTAATTAAATTTAAACTACAGTATCAGATCAGACAATCTTACTCGCAAGAAATGAAATACTAATGTCAAAATATCAATTCATATTCATTTTTAACTAAACGCTTCAAAGATTAACACTTTGACTGCTGAGCTGATTTTCTTAAAGGGAAGACCTACTATGATATGTATCCAAATATATACACACGGCAGTCAAAGTGTTATCATGAATTTGTTGACATTAGACATGGCGTTGATATAATTTTTAGGTTATATTAGTAAGGTCACGTGTACTGATTCGTTATACACATATTCCTCTAGTGGACAAACTTATAAACAACTATGTAATGATAGTTTTTAAGCGGTATTACCTACCAAGTTGAAATCTTAAGGATTAGAATCAATGTGGATATAAAAACGGTACATTTTAGCCAGAGGGGAATGAAATTGGTTATCATTTGAAAATATTCCTTGTCTGTAATTATCTACATAGATATCTCTATTGAAAATCAATAGTCAGAGAAATTAAGTTTCGTGTAATTAGTGTTATTAAAACACCTTCGTGGATATATTCTATAAACACGTATGTGTGTATGGACCTAAAGTGTTGCTTGGCACCCATTAGATCATAATTTAGCATAAAAATATCTCAAGATCTCTACAACTAAGCGTCAGTCTGTTAGCGTTCCATGATCATTTTTCAATCAGAGGTAAAGCCACTTGGCACAACGGTAAATATGTTATAAAAATATGTGTTCTCTTTAACGATATACACATGTGTTTTAGAGAGAAATTTTGATTTTCTAACGATAAATAAACAAGTTTTCAACTAGTGATACGGATATATTTCTCACGGCTAAGTACGTGGTATAGATATAATAATTCTCTATATACAAGTATTGAAAAAAAAAATATATATTTACCTTATTTTATTTACATTAGTGAACACTTACACTACTTATATCACTGACAAGAAGTTAATAACTGTTCGTTTCATAGGTACTACGATTTTCTTACATAAAAACAATTGTTAATTGTACTGGTTTAGGTAACAGACGAAATTGAACATGTTCGTTAAACTTATACCGATTACGTATATAGTATTATAGTGGCAAATCCAGTAATGTTTTCTTGTTCTAGATGTAATGTACATGTGCTGAACATATGTGTGTAAATACAACTGACAGTTGTAGTATTTTTTATTTTAATTAATGATTAATACACTATAAAATTAAGCAGTGATACTAACAATCAAACAATATAGTTTAGTGTTATGTATTTGTGAAATACAATGCATATTTCGAGCATATTTTTGGGGAGGTAAGTAATTTTATATTATAACTTCAACATATTTACCAATAATTTATTTGATAATATCAAATATAGAATCTTTCAACGATGGATTGCTTTAATTAATATAAAAAGAAACCCGCAATTAAGCGTAAGATTATGTGCATATTAACAAAGTTATGGTAAATGTAACGCCTGGACGTAGTGTTAACGTGTGCGTGTGTGTGTGTATATATATACATTGTTTCTATGTATGTATGTGTCGCGACAGCGTAGGTGATATAATGAATATTATAATAGATAGCATATTGTTGCATTGTTCTGCTTGAGAATAATCATGTTGTATATTAAACACTCATTTTATTATTGTCAACATATGCAGCTATATACAAATGCATTATTTTTTGTAAATACACACGTGCCTGTAACATGTTCTAGTATAGTTTTATTTATTTATTTAATTATCAGTCTTGAATGACAATTATTCATTTGATAAAGGAGAGAGTTTATTTTTTCCAGGCAAGATTTGATTAATATTGAAAGTTGTTATTAATATTTCTAGTTTCATTTAATAATTATTAGTTTCTTCATAGTGATCTGATTGTTGATTGTTTGAAATTAATGCTAAAAGATTGGCAAAGCAACATCTGAAATATAACATTTCTCCCATGTGATATAAACATTGCTTTTAAAACAACAATTACGGAGATATTTAATGTAATATTTTATTACATACATACATGCATGAGTACAGTACACTGCACGCGTGACCTTACCCGAATGTACACGCGCCAATGCGTAGGCGCCACTTGATTATTTTAATTAGCATTTAATTAGTGCAATAATAAACGTAGAGCTTCTGTGCTGCGATTTTTAATTGCACTACTGCAGTATCATGTTCTGTTACGGATCAAGAAGAAAATGTTTGAGTAATTACGTTATTCTTCATATATCGATATGTTATCTCCCTTGTACATGGTGTCAGTTTAATCATATGTTCACGCTGTTCCTGCCCCTTTTTATGCTATAAACGTGTTAATTAACCTCATCATACTATTAGGAACACATTTGATATGCTCGCGATAAAAATAGCGGAATTGCAGTCGGAAAAAAGTATATAAATTACTTGCAAACACGAAAGGAAAATTAAAATAAATATAACACTAACATGCTTTTTAGCTCATCGACCTCCTGTCGAAGAGCTATAGTGTTCGGTACGGTGTCTGTAGCATCTTCCGATTTCAAAAATGTTTGCGTAGAAATCCTGGACAGACCCCTTAGATCACGAAATGACTATTACAACACTATCTCCTCCTAGACTATCTAACCGATTTTGATGATTTTTTTTTACGAATACATATTATTATTGTCTAGTTGTGCAAGGCATTTTTTGTTTTTCATTTTTTTTTCGGTTTTTATTTTTTCTCCTTTATTTTTCAATCATTTTTTTTCAAAATTTTCTCACATATGCAGAAAATGATAACAAATTTTTCTTTATTATTATTTTTTTTTGAAAAAGTACGTAAGGATATAAAAAATATTTTAAAATGAGTTTTTCCCGTTTCTCTGAAAAAAAGAAGATCGATGCATAGTCGACTAGGCTTTGCTTTTGTTAACAAAAGAAAATAGATGTCTATTTTACCGTCATTATTTTATTTTTAGCCAACTATTCAGGATTTTGAATTTGAAAAGTGTATTTCAGTAAATATTAATTTCTTGAAATTTAACCATATTTAAATATACGTCGATTAGTTACAGGCATGGGTGTCTGTACCCATTCTAGTTATATTATAAACATATTGTTGAATTTGTAAAAGATTTCTTCATATGAAGTATAAAAGTACTCATTCAGCTGATTTCTATATTAATTCATTTTTAAGAATTTTATACAAGTTGCTAAAAAAAAAAGAAATGATCTATTAATTCATTCATTGTTTCGCGGCTCAATAACTTCACGGGAGCATTAATGTTCTGATTATGTTGCCTGTTAATTATTCTCCATTACTAATATGTATTAAATTTCATCGTGAAAAGTGTAGTCAATCACGCAGGAATAAACCAGT
>JAGJTL010000057.1:2680582-2703287 GCA_022063505.1 Calosoma granatense
AAAACAATTTTTCTTTTTTTTTCTTTGTTATAGAATGCTAAACGTTGGTTGGCAATTATTTTATTTTTAGTGTAATATTTGTCTGTCGGCTTATGTATGTTTTTTCGCTATCAGTAGCAAAGGAAAACCACAGAATCCTGTCAATGGTTAGCAGTTCCTTTCTGCACTTCACAAAGCAGATACACAAAACTGCAAAGTTCAATTTGGTCCATATTTAAACAGCAACAGATTATTTTTTATCCATTTGTACCAATGACACTGGTATTTTTAATAAGATCAGAATAATCTCTATATATAATATATTAGAATTTGCAGAGTATTTTTTAAATAACTTTGGTATAGACAACTGAAATGTGTATTTAAAAGTATAGCAATCGGTAGTAGAATTATTGATTTGAAAAAGTGCTGAAGCCATATGTGTATCTGGATAACATGAGACAGGGCCGTACCTGGCCACTTTTATAGCAATAGAATAGAATAACCCTGTATACAAATATGTATGTACAAATAATTTTCACTATTATTATTTGCTGGCTGATATGTAAACAACAAAGGTATTCTTTCTGGAAGGACAATTTGAGGGAATTTGAAGTATATAAACATTTATAAAAGTACATAAAAGATAATTGTATACTTACGTACAGATTTGTTTTTTTTTCTTTGATTTCTTTGTTAAACAATTTAGTTTAACATTATGTTGTGTATACATGTAAAATAGTACAATGATCCTGTAATTGATTTTAGCTTATAAATTCTAGGCCCATTAGTTGCTCAACAGATCCGTACAAAAGCGGAAAGGCACATATGTTGACGGGATAGTTCATTATTCACTTTCAATATAAGTATGTGTGTATGTGATCAACAATAGGAGAAACATGTAACGTATACTCTTACAGATAAATTACCTTCAACATCTTCAATAGCATTCTTACGTAAATATATATAATTCAGCATATTTTATTAATTTTATAATATCTAAACCTTCTAATATTAAATTTGAAAAAATGGATTTTGATCCTCACTCAATTCTCTTAAATAGATTGTTAATTTTGTTAATAATTTTTTTAAAAGAATTACATTTTGACGTGAATACATTTATGATTTGAAATACAAGATTAAAATTATAATAAAAACTGAACATATATCGCCCTAGATTTACCAAATATGGATAAAGCACCTTGATTATTAAAATTAGAATATATTCCTACGTAAGAATGCTATTCTCGACTTAATAACAAATATTTTTTCACATTTCAATGAAAACATCAATCACAAGTTGTTTTTTTATAACATTTAACACATGTCTTCGAAAATAAGGAAAAGGAAATGATAAAAATGAAACAAAAAATAAAAATATATTAAATAAGTATTTTTATTCGATGATTTTTTTGAAAAACAAAAACACCTCTGCTTATGGTGGAACAAAAACTGATTTTCTTAATTTCTTTGTGCATGCAAAGTATATAATATTTTTTTTTTTGGATTTATAACAGAACAAAATTTTTCAAAAATTATAAAATAAAAAACAAATAATTGGAACTTATGTTTTAAACATGCAGAGAATTACAAGTTGTTGTTTAAGTAGCTTTTGTACCATTTTTTTTTCATAAATTGTCACATTTCGTACGTGCGAGGTGGATATGTTGTACTGAAAATTGCGAATTAAAAAGTACGAGAAACAATATCAGAAAAATATCTGACACACTAAGCCAATTGTATAATGTTTGACAATAACAAATAACAACAAATAAATATAAAAATATAAAACAACGTTTGAATGCGCGCGCTATAATTCCGTTCAACATTTCCACCGGAAACACAAGAGTACAACAACAGATGTATGTGTATGTGTATAAGTAATGCATTTAATGAGAATGACATGAACACGAAATAACTTAAACCTAGACGAAACTAAAGTAATTCATAAATAATAATAATAATAATTAAAAATAATAATAATTAATAATGAACATGAGTCCTACAGTTTAACATTAACATATATTATACAACAGAAACGTGTGTGGCACATATATATGTAGATTTATTTTACAAAAAGACCCCGCTTTTTTCTTGGGCACACAGGTAACAAAATAACTTATTTTTAATTTCTTACATTTTTAAAATCTGGCACAAATTTAACGCTTTGTTTTTTATCAAATTCACAACATTTCATTCTTCGTTTTTAAGAGACTTTCTTGGCAGCCTTTGTGTAACTGACTGTTTTTATTTACAATAAAGAATTGAACAACATTTGTTCCAAATGGCTTAAGTCTGTGCCCCATATGACAATACAACGAGATTTACAAGTTACAAAGGGGGAGGTTTGCGGAGAGAACGGAAATTTTTACAGTGTAAAATAGCATTTCTGAACCTTTTTTTCAATATCACAGCAGTGGTTTTACTACCCACTGTAACTATGACGCATGTCGCACCAGTGTGCTGGCATACATCATCAACTTAACAACAGATCTACAAGTTAATATATGTATAGAGAGAGTGGCATGGCAAGTCTATATATATACATATACAAGAAGTTATATGTATCAAACATTCAAACGTATCGTCAGTAAAAATTCTAACTTACGGAGGGAAGTATGCTCATCATTATACATGTACGTAACTCTGTGTGTGTGTATATAACGAAAACAAGTGTCAACTCAGACAGGGTGAGGGTGAGGGACTGATGGTTCAATTGCCACTGGTCAAAGTTTGGCACAGAATATTATAACGTTCATCTTATCATGTGTGTGCGCGACAATTATCTAGACATCGCTGAAGTCTTGTGGTGAATGCATACACATATAAACTGTGGCAGATTTATACAGAAATGTTAATATCCATTTCGTCCTCGTCATCGTATACAAACGCCGGCGTTCATATACACGGGGTCAACGTCGCGACGTCTTTGACCGAGTCCCCTAATTCCTGTATTATCGTCATCATCCGTCGAATCGATACGACAAGGTCGACACGCCGTCTAGCGTGCTACGCGCACAACACGCCACGCGCTGACCCTGTCGAGGTCAATCGACCGACAATATACACCCTCTCCTGTACTGCAACTACTAGTACACACACCACCACCGTACGTACGTACAATCACAGCATGTGTATGTGCGCGCGCGCACTCACCACCACACCTGTCACGTCCTCAATATGAGTTGGTTTCGTTGTAACACAGAACAACAACAAACAGAACAGAACAAATAATATGATCACTGTGCGTCACGTGCAATCACAACCTTTCTTCACACGCTCTGGAATGGAGGTACTCACTCTCGGCCGTTGAGTAAGCCCGCCGCCTGCGGCAGACTTACTCCGTCTTGACGACGGCCGCCGCCGCTGCTGCTGCTGCAGCCGCGGCGACGGACTGCTGTGAGGGTGTGCCGCCGGGATCGTAGCGCGCGTGCGTCCGCATGTGGCGCGTGATCATATCGCGACGGCACGCGGCATAAGGGCACTGCGGGCACTTGTAAGGTTTCTCGCCGGTGTGGGTGCGCTGGTGCGTGGACAGGTGGTCGGAACGTGAGAACACTTGGCCGCACACGCGGCACGTGTACGGCTTAACACCCGTGTGCAAGCGCATGTGCCGCGTGAGCATATCGCTACGTGCAAACGAACGTTTGCACACCTCGCACAGGTACGCTTTAGCCGTCGCGTCGCCACTAGCCTGTCGGCTCTTGTGCCGCGATGCCATGTGCTTAGCTAGACGATCGTGCAGGCTGAACATTTGCCCACACACGGGGCACACGTATGCCACATCAGAACCGGGCGGCATCTCTTCTACCACGGGCGACACTTCTAAATTGTACCGCGAAGCAACGGACTCCTTCGTTGTAGGCGATGCGACATCACCTTTCACTACTGGGACAGAGACAGCGCCTCTAGGAGGCAAGAACCCGGGCGGTAGTAGTTGTAACGGTGAGGGTACAATACATTCCATGCTCGTAGAACTGCCCACCCTTTCACGACAACTTTTCATGGAAAGATCCAACGGAGAATCTTGTGGTGAAGAGGCTTCCGAATCCACAGACCCCTTGCCCGGACTTGAATGCAAGGTGAGCGGATGAGGCCAGCCTCCGGATGGAGTAGGTTTCACCGGAGTGCCTCGCTCGGCTTTGGCAGCCTCGAACCATACGGGCAGGTCCGAGTCGGAATGACTTCTCCGTCGGAATATATCGGGCAGGTACTTGGTGTGCAGGTAGTGTTCGAAACTGTACACGGGTCCCGGCAATGGGGACATGGGAGTTAGCGGGGACACGGGCGATGCCGGAAAGAATCGGTCGTAGGGATGTAGAGGTGGAGGCTGATGACCAATGCCCGTTGCACAGTGGAAACACGTGCATGCACTGTGTATCCGGGGCGGCGGTGGCAACGGCGGACTAGTGCTCACTTCATCATCCACACTGCTGTCTTTCAACCGTAGCGGACTGAAACTTATCCGCGGTGAGTCTGTAGAACTGTGCGGTGACTTGTTGCTCGACCCTGCCGGACTGAACACATCCTCCACTTCCTCCTCCTCAGAGATGGTGCTGCCATGGTGCTGCTGGTAGCGCTCCTGGTCAGCACTGTCGAATCGGAACACTTCGCCCGACTGCGGAGCCATGTCACGACCTCGGCCGCCTGACATATGCTTCAGAGTCTTCAGTGCACGTTCATCTTGCAGCAGTACCTTCTGCTCGCTGGCCACGTCGTTCTCCTCGTTGTTATTGTTGTTCGTATTGTTATTGTTGTTGTTATGGTGGAGTAGATGTACGTTGTTGACGGCTGGTGATGTTGTCGCTGGCGGTTGCTGCTGTTGTTGCTGAGGACTGGGTGATGTACTACCACCGGTTGATACTTGGCCGGTGAGTTTGTCAAGCACCTGACTGAGTCGCTTGCGTTTACGTTGCTTGGTGGCGGGACGATTGTGATTGGCTGCTAACGGATGGTTGTTGTTGTGCACCTTCTCATGACTGCCGGTCACCACTGGTGAGGACTCGACGGCGGCCTCGGCCATAGTCATTAGCGCGAGGCGGCTGAGGGCCGCTGGCCTTCTCCCTGTGGGCTTGCGGAGGCGGTGACGACCGCAATGCGCATGCTCAGCTCGATATCAGACGCGGGGGTGTGCGCCCCGTCAGTAGACTGTTGTGTATATCTCTATATATATGTGTGTGTGTATGTATGTCGAGTAGAGTAGACACACGATAGACTGGACGTCGCTGAACTTTTACACAGCGAGAACTGGCGGGCAAGGATGATGATGATGAAGTCAACAGTCTATCTTACTGCTGTTGCTGCCAACACGTGACCTGTAACACAGAGAGAAGAAAAATGTCATTAGTGAGAGATGTATACATATGTAGATCTGAGTGAATCTCTCTAACTGAGTGAGTGAGTGAGTGATGCTCGGCAAGTGGGAGTGTTCTCGTGACAGCACGGCCGATCATTAAATGCCGCTTCTGCTGATCAAGTTATGTTTTATTTCGGAGAAACCGAGCCACTCCTCTGACAACGCCGCAAGCGTTCATCCGAGGCGACCAACGTAAAAACTAGCAGAGCAAAGTGTGTTCCACACGAACGTGCGTGGTCGCAACGTAATCGATACCGCGGCTTCAACAACATGGGTCAGTCGCGCGACTAGCAAACACCTGACTACAATTTTATATGTATATATGTACATATATATATATATACGGTATAATAATCAGTACAGAATTTAGCTAGTGTGTATTGAATTGGGCCCACAAGTCAAGCATGCTAGTTGATGTGTGTGTCTGTAGGGTTGCTAACGGATAGCGGTCAGTGATCGTTGGTGCAGCGCAGATGCGACACCACGAACTCTGAGGGGCCGTTGCACGCGCGCTGCACTGCGACGCTGTAGGAGGCGGGGGCGGAGGCCCCCGATGACAACACGTGTCTGCAGTGTGCTGCACTGCGGTCCGCTCTGCGCTAGGTCCGTTTGCAAAAAGAACAACGTTTCTTGTCTCCCTAACTAATTGTAAACAAAGTACACACACCATCGCGCACTATACAAACATACAACGTGCCCTGTCTACTGTGATGGGGCAATGTACTTCTCATACAACAACAGTACCGTGATGCTGTCGTGAATCAATTACATTGGCAACAACAATTAGCTGCCTATCACACACACACACACACAAGGAAGGAAGAATTAATCAATGGCTGTTGCTGTTCCAGCTATTGCTGGATCTTGAGGGCTTGTATGTATGTATGTATGTTTGAAGGAGGTATCACGCAACCTGTGCCAACCAGCACACACACAACACTTCATGTTAACGACTGGCCAATAACGATCTGAGGTGTGGATTGCAGAATTACTAACAATTTTCTATCGCATCGTTAAGTGAAAGATATTCCGCAGGGGGAAATGATTCACGACCACGCAAATACGCCCACTTTTAATTAATTCTCTCCATTACCATTTACATGCCCGGCTGCAGGTACCGGTTATCACCTAATCTCACGCCGTCTCTACATATATACAACACTAACCACCGAGTGTCCTATGTATGTATATGTGTACTACCTATAATTGTTATATTTTACTTTATATACTATATCAAGAGACACACACACACACATATGTATATGTAGTGTAACAGCAACAGGCGCCTTATCTGTTCACGATACAAATATCAAGTCCACACACACACACTGGCTATATCGACTTCTTTTTCCAACTATTTTATTTACAGCGGTCTGCGTTGATTTTTTCGCTATTTAATAATCTGATTTAGATCGCGTGAGACTGTGTAGTTGGTGTATGTTGCACTCCATGTGTGTATGTATGTGTGTACATTGGTAGATAGGTAACTGAAAACTTCAGTGTGTGTTGAAAAGGAAAAAATATGAGTATCGGATATACGAGCAAGTGAGCGAGCAAGTGCGAGTCGCTCTCTACACACAACAGATAGATATATAATGGAAACCTGCCCGTGCCTGTATGTATGTGATATTATACCGAGAATGTATCCAACTGTGCGATGGTAGTATCGTATGGTGGGTGTAGGAATTCAATAACATTATCATATTATATGACGACATGGCCGGCCAAATGGCAATAATTATCAACAGTAATAATCATAATCGCTAATCACCGACGTACGTTCACCACTATACAACTGCTGTAGTAATGTACTACTATTACCTACTACTACTATTATCGTCACTTGCAATCACAGGATTATAAAATCTACCAACAAGCTACACCGTGCCACATTGCCGGCTGGAATATTTGTACAAAAGAACACTTTTAGCGCGCGCGCTCGCTCGTTCGCTCGCGTTATTGTTAATAAAACCATGACGCGACATACATAAACGATACTAGAACATTGTGCGGTCATAGCACGTACAAAGACAATGCTCAATATCTACCAGTGAATATTCTGAACTACTGTTGTTAGGAAACCACAAGGATATGTGTGTGCGCACATCCCACGCGTCTTGTACTGTTCTCTATTCCGTTCAGCAGTTAGTGTTGTATAATATACAATGAAGTATATTTGTATACAGTGTATACACTCACCAATGTGGGACATTGCGCATATTACTTTTGCACATACATGGATAGTTGTGTTGTGCTCAATTATTTACTTTATTTGAATTGCATTGTACGAGCTCGGCTTCGTATATAGTATGGACTTTATTGAACATGTGGCCGATGGCAACTGGGACATTGCCGCAAAGAGAATGCACTGCCTCCCGACCTGTCATGACTCGTGACTAAACACACTAACCCCACAGAGAAAAATACGAAATATTGTCAGTGTACTGTAATGCAGACAACATGAATACCCTTTTCAATATTCAATCATTACTCGATTCAAACAAACTGAATTCTCACCGCAAGAAGAAAAATTATACTATTCTTATTTGAAAATTAATATTCAAAGTTCAATGTCAATAGATATGTTCTACTTTTTTCGTGGATTTTAAAAGTTTTTTGATCTCATGTAGGTGTCTGAATAAGAAAATGATTTGAATAAATATATATCCGGGTAGACAGTGTATATATCAGAAAACTTACAGTCCTCCTTATAATCTCTAGATTAAAATTCAACAAGGAAAAAACTTGAAAATATAATAAAATCAAGAAAACACACTACATTACTTTAGGAAACACCACACTATTAATCGTAAATTCACAATCGATCACGGATCTAACACGAAAATGTTAATTTGATTAGACACCACACCAAATTCAGTAATCCAATTAAGAAAATATTCACAAAACCATGTTGTTAATTATTTATTATGTGTATGCAATTTAAATTTTCGTCTGGTTGCCAAAAATGAAAAAAATTCTGGTATTTTTTTGTGTGACTTTGCCAATGGCATTTCTACAAATAACTTTTAACCAAATGGTTTTTGTCACCCATGACCCACTAGTCAGTAGCTGTCAATGTGTTTGTGATTTAGAACTGGACTTCTCCACTCACATAGTATTTCTAACTCTCTCTCTCTCTCTCTCATCTATCTATCTATCTTCTTCTCTTTGTGTATATATTATTAGTTTTCAAAAATGCTCCGTTGGTATTTGAAAAGGTCTCCAATATATTGAGAAACATACTAAGAGCTCTTCGCTCTTTAAAAAATACCATTCCAATGTGTTAAATAAATGATGTATTATACTAAACATTACAGGACATCTTTACAATTTATATTACATAATTCTTAGTATTATCATAAAACATACGAAGAATATCGTTCGCTAAGTTTAGTTAAACTCTAGCATAACATAATTAATTAACAATTCAGTAAAAAAAACAATATTACAAGCGAAATTAATATATGAAAAATTAATTACAATTTGTCACAGTATTAATTATATACAAGAAAACAAAAAACAAAAGACAACTGAATATGTATTCTCGTCATACTTGTTCTCAGCTTGCCAAAGCATTTGATAGGTTTCAAATATGTGTTAGACTTATAATTAGCAGTCAATTATCTGAAAATATTGATTGTAATCAGTTTAGTTTCATACGAATATAAACAGCGGGTCTGTCAAGCCCTATGACAGCAGTATCAATCAACACACTCACACTCAAATAAATTAAGTGTCAGAACACATATGCCCGATGTAGCAAACACATAAACACTGTTATTTCAAATTTAATATTCTAACATTTATCTCTCATTCCGAATTATATAGGTACCTGCATACTTGACGAAAATATCTGGCTTAAGAAATTATTTTATATAGCTCTATCTAAGTGTGATGTCATTTCTATCTGCATATGCATTTATAATTTATAGTTTAGATAATCTAATCTCTACCCTGGATTGAAGAATTTAACATATATTCTAATCCTTAGTTCACGATGAAATGTAGATACGTTGTATTAATATATAACAGTGTATTGTTGCACGCGGCCCAGAGTTCGTATTACGAATGCTAGTGTTGAAACTTTTATCAGACGAGATGATCTGTTGTTTGTGCGCGTCTGTGCCGGTAAGGTACGGTAGCGCGAGCCGCATGTCGCGTATTGAACGTGCGCGCATACAGTAACAGTAACGTATCGCATATCCCTCCCCAACGACTTACACAGCAGTGAAACCCAACAACTCCATATACAGAAGCAATTCTATAATAACGTATTGGAAACAGATAGTTAGGCAACTTATTTCAACTGTGTATGCCTCTGTCTCTCTCTGTGTGTGAGCGCATATAACCAATACATGACTAGCTAACTTGCAATATGATATAAATATAGAATATTCACCTGATACAAAACACGTTGCAAATACAGAACAAGTATCTGCGCACGTACTTGTATAAGTACATACTACAATATACTTAATACACAAAGACTCCAGCCATTCTGGAACAATACGGAAATTGAAAATTATTATTAAGATTCCGTACCACATCACCATCTAGTGGTGGGTAACAGAACTAATAATTTTTTTACATTTAATATCGATGTACCAACGTACTGATTAAGATATCTATAAAGTTGTTTTTTAAGTATTTCTTTTATCGATGAATTTTACGAGCACTTTTATACATTTCTCTCACATATGCGAATATGTTATCGGTAATTCGACACAAATTGCTCGCACGGAATAAATTACCATATTGAGAGAATGACATGGTGGCGGTGGTGTATGTGTGTGTGTGTGTGTGTGCGTGGGTTCACACCGTGAAAAACAACTGAAATAACATGAACTAATTTTATATTCTAACGAATTTAATAAATAAACGTGTAGGCGTATAAACTTTCAGTGTGACAGATAAGGAGTGTATTTATTATAACGTAGCGTATATAGGTGTGTCCGTCCCGGCTAGTTTGTCACTTCAGTTAGCTAGCTTGACAAGCGTCTCTCTGTATACTACATTACTAGCAGCAGTAGTAGTAGTATCTGTTAGTTCTTACCTCTAACTATAGATATAGCTACACCAATACAGTGAAACATGATCTAGATCGTTGTACCAAGTGCAAGACTTAACTTGTCATACACCGGTGTGTCCACCACTCTACATGTACATGTATGTATATATAGTAAATGTGTAATTCATCAATACAGATTTTTACTCGACGCTCAATAAGTTACCTATCACAGCGGGCAACAATTAATTGCTAATTTGAATATCTACAATCATACACACAGACATTGACTAGCTCTGACAACAATAACTATACACTGTATTGTTCTCTCATAAATGTATAAATCAACAATTGCTTTACTAAATGTAATGAATAAGATTGTTAGTTACAGTGGTATGAATGAAATATATATACAGAAGGAACGGTGGCATTTTCTAATGGCAATACAATAATTTATTATGATTTATGGATTGTAAAACATCATTTTCTACTTGCAATTTATCATTCTTAAAGTGTAGACAAAAACATTAACGGTGACGAAATGATTAAATGTGCCGGCATTACGATGTGATAATTTTAATAATAGTATGAAGTCTATGTATGTATGTATGTATGTGTGTGTGTGCAAGAGAGAGAGAGAGAGAAAGAAGGACAGAGTCTAATTGTTGCCACGGCAGCAACTTAGACACACTGATGATAAACGGTCAGTATGGCAGTAGTTATTTACGTTTTTCTGCTAAATTACTTTCAGCACGGCATTGCTTTTGTTAGTGACATTACGTGCAAGAATTCAGACGTATATACATAACCTCAAAATGTTAAACATGTAATATTTCTTTAGCAAAAAAAACATGCAATACATGAAATATTTGTATTAAAATAATGTGAATTCTCCCGTAATATTAAGTTGCAAATCTCTCAAATGTATAGACAAATATGTATGTATATTATCGTGACGATATCGACTACCACAGCGCCTGCTACCGGCTGACTAAGGTACTAAGTGGATGTCGATTCGAAAGTGGAGAGGCCAAGCCCAATTTTGAACAACACCATTCTCTGGTACACCTGTTAATAGTGTACGATACAGGTATATGCACGATTACACCGACCTGTACGTATGTATATGTATGTATGTATGTGTGTGTCTGTCTTATCGAGTATATATTTACGAGTACAGCACTTGAATCACGTACCGATAATATTCCATTCAAATGCACTTGCCTTTTTTCTTTCTCTATATGGTTTTATATTTTGATTATTTATTTCTTCTCACTTACAAACTGGATAGTTTAAGAATGCTATTTATGACATTTATATGTAATTATATAGTTTTGGTTTAAGTAACTAGTTAGCGCTTGCGCGTTTATAGTACATTCGCTCATAATATCTTGAACGTAATGAATACTCGCGCTTTCCGGCACTTAATTAATGCAATAAAATTATTTGTAAGATATGAAACCGACCGACCGACTTACATGGCTATCGCCAATAAGTGTACGTATTCGTTTTCATTTATTACCTGTTTTTATTGGCACTCATTTATTTCTAATTACATGCACGTACACCCATATATTTTTCGATAATTTCTATATAAATTTTTGTTATTCTTTCAGTATTAAACAATATACCCGCGCCTGTAAGAATAATTTATATTAATAGCGATTACTGTATCATTATCAGTAATTGTTCGCTCGTAATTATTGTCCCCGTTGTTATTAAAATAAATACTTAATTTCAGCTAAATTAATCGTATTTATAAATATAAAATGTCCACATTTCAATGGAAAAGGAATGTAAGAATATTTAGGTACTTTGACTAGCTAATAATTAAAAGTGTTTAAAAATAGATATCAGCTTGTCCTTGGTGATTAATTATCTTTGTGTAGAACATATGTATGTATAATACTGACGCTGGAACCGTGAACTCAGGTTAAAAACATACTGTGTATAAACAACAAATTATGAAGATTGGTTCAAATAAAACCTGATATATAATACACATGCTGTGTGGGATACGATAATATTCTACACCCTATCATCATCAATAATTATCAATCACAGCGGAGTACTCATGTAGATCGTAGATGGCTAGGGAGAGTGTATGAATGTGACAAACATGACGTAGTGTGCGCGGCACTTGCGTTAACAAGATGTTACGGATGCAACAATTCGCAGGTAACGGCCTTGCCTGTTGACAGCTTAAAGAAAGATGTGTCGGCGTTCATAAAATACACATATATACATACATAGAGATATATACTCTACATATGTACACATATACATACATATAGAGAGACAAATATAGAACAGACGCGCGCTCGCTCGCTCGCTGTAGTCAAGTGTATGCAACGATACAAGTGCAAACGTGTTCAAAAATCTTACCACCATATAGTGCTAGTTCCTATAGAAGATTCTAGACAATCAGTTGGTGAAAAGTAATATAGAAAAATGTATAAAACAGTCATTGTACCCGCGCAAGCTACTCTGATGTGCTGAGCAGATAATATCCACGAGTAAAAAAGCCTTATACGAAGGATACATGCAGGTACTTATATACACAAAGTATTGATTCATTACAAAAGTAAATGTGTATGTGTGTGTGTGCGCGCACTTGCAACGGTGGAATTCTGATTAGAGGACGCTTAACGACGCACATAAATCGCGTACGTGGGGCTTGTGGGTGACAAGAACAGCCAGTTTTTGTGTAATTTCATCAGAGTTACTGGACAACCTAACGACAGTAACTTAGCACACGCATTTCCTCAGGCAGCCACACTTATTTCACGACGTGTATATAACAAGCTGTAACCTGTATACATGTATATATCTGTATGTGTGTATGTATTCTAGAACTAACAACACATACATCAATACCATACAGTGATAGACACACCATGCATAACATTGTCAATACAATGATTTCAAAACTGATAACTTCTTTTAAAACACAAGCCCAAATAAACTTTATATGTTAACGAACTTGAATAGCAAAAATCAGTTACATTTATTTCGAAAATAATGTACACACATATAAAGATATTCAAGTTCATTTTATTCATTCATAAAAATTAACTCCGTTTTTTTTTCGTTTAAAAACCACATATAAAATTAAAGTGTAATAAAACGCCTTCAAATCTATTTGATTGTATGAAATTCCTTCATTTTACGACACATTCCACAGAGTGAGGTTTTTTCCTCTGCGCGGAGAATAAAGTTTTACGCTGATTTCTTCGTAATGTTTGCGTATATATATATAATAAATTGCGTAGTAAACTATGCGTGCAAGCATTGCGAATTCAGAAATTATCTCACTGAATCGTTCATTAGTTCTGAGAGTTGCGAGAAAAATCGTGAAAGCACAGAATCTTGCCGAGTGTCTATTAAGTAGATAAAGGGACTTGAGTAAATACACTTCTACAGAATACTCCATTAACTGGAACATTCTAAATTATGATACTCAATCAGGCAAGATATAGCGTATTATCAGTGTGTATCTTGCTTGCATAAAATTATTTATACATTGCAGAATTATTCAGTAGAAAAGGATAAAAAACAAATTTACTATTATAAGTATCCTTTATTGAAATCTTTATCAAGATTAGTTATATATTATTCTTATTTATTCTGCTATTAGATGCATTTATTATTATTAAATATATACATGTTACTAATATTCACATTAATATCAAGATAATGTGTCAGGTCTGTTCTTGTTCCCTATAACGGATGGATAAAAACTCTACGTAGAGAAGAAGTACGTTTCTTACGTATGCGCCTGGCTGATTCAAATGAAGCCAATATAAAATTCTACCGGACGTGTTTGCGCTCGCAACATCGCGGTCACGTAATTATACAAGCGGCACTGGACCAGCAGATATTGACACTCGGGTAAATTGTGGTGCACACCTGACCTGGGCTTACTCAGCGGGCAATCGCAAGCCAACATACATACATACATACACACCTCTTCTCCTTACTCTCACCTACTCACACATACCCTCTGTGTGTATATGTACACACAATACTATGCAAGATTATATTGCATACGCACACCTGTATATACACGCGTGCGAACCTCACAGCTTAATGTAGAACAAAACAAAGTTAATAACAAAAGATCGTTGTACAGAATTTGAAACAATCTCCTCGATTAACTTTCTATGGTTTTTTTCCCTTCACGACATTAGTTTTGAAGCAACGTATGTTTTTATCATTTGACTAACAGTCGAAAGCAAATAAAAAGTTACAAACAGCGTCATTAATTAAGAAATTCTAACGCGTAAATGTAACAACGATTTAAACATAAATACCAAAACTCACCTATGTATGTCTGCTGGTGCAGTCTCTATCTTATTAACAAACTTTCAAATAGTTGTTTTTTTGTGAAATTCGGTAGAACTAGAAACTGATTATAAGATTAATTGAAAACGCCTCGCTATGCACTTGTCAAATAGTTTATTATAATTTGTAAACGATTCGTAAAACATGATATTACAACGAGAGAATTCTAATTTACTGCTGACAAAAACTACTGTTGATCGTTGAATATTATCGTCGTCTATCTAATTCAGTTAATCGACAGTGTTGAAAGTGTAAATGTTCTTCGCTCTAACATGAGACTCAATGATGCATGACCTTGCTAATAGAAGAAGAAGAAGAAAAACTAGAAACGAAATTATCATCGTATGTGGATGGTGTTTTTAATTTTTGCATCGCGATTACTTTGTCGAGATATGATATGATTAGCGATATACATATATATAGGAACGTACAGACGATTTGTTATTTATTGTAATCGGCAATATCGCAAAAGCGATAAATTATATCAGTGGAGACCTGACTTCCGCTCAACTATACCTGCCGTACAGTGTACGGGAAGGTACTGAACGACCGCAGCGCAGGGTGTGTCAACCCATGGACTTTTTATAATAAATAACTCGCCGGTGACAACAAAGTTTCATTCATTACCGATACAAATCTCTCTATATATATTTATAGAAAAAATATCAGCAGCAACTACCTAACAAAGTCTTAACTAAATATCCAACAACGACAAATAATATAATAATAATAGTATTTTAACAATGGACCAGGAAAATATTCATCAAACGTAATACATTTTACAAGTATCTTAATTCCACTGGTCTCACACACTGACCAACTTTCCATTTAAATTAACCAAAGATGTTTCTCTTGTCAGTTTAATATCGAAATAAAATAAAAAACAAATTACTTTGGTTGTTTATACAACGTGAAGCAGCACGTACAGGTATATTTAATCATTGTTTCTGACTATTTTATGAAATTAATAATACAACATGGTACATTTCAATGTAAATTCGTTCTGAATGCGGAAGACTCTCTGAATATATATGTCGAATTCTTCTCGGCATTCTTGAATCGGATAAATTTGAATGTTGCGTCCGATCGGAATTATTTCACATGCGAGGAATTTAAAACGTGTGTTAAATAAAACACAAAGTAAAGTTATGTATTTGACGGTGAGTTTCTCAATAATAATGAATTGAAAATAAAGGTAATTACTACTACTGGCATAAATGGTTTGTCTAACATGGAAAAGTTAAATATATTACAGGCAACAAGATGTGGATAGATGGATGGTAACTACTGTAGTATGATATCAAGTTTCCTTATGTTTAGAAAACAACTTACTGCTTTTATTCATGCCGTCTCCGGAGAAAAATTTCATAATAAATTATTCGGCGACCTGTACGAACAGGCCCGCTGCAAGGAAAAACCGGTACTTATTTCGTATTCAAATCACAGAGCGAAGAATATAAAACACTATCAATCAAAAACAGTTGACATATTTGGATCAGTAATATTGTATGCAGTGTTTTTCAGCAACAAAACTATATATGTACATATATAAAACAATATGTATACAATCATCAAAGATGTATTTATTCCAAAAATGTGTATTTCTTCTCCGAGGGAAAGGAGTGTATGATGATTAGTAGTCGATATACAGGAAATGAATTAGCACAAGTGTAAAATAAATATATATATCGAGAGCAGAACTCTGTGTATCTGTAACGACCTTGAACATATCATAATTGTATTAATAACATATCATTGCCAGTTACTAATTAACGCTCGCGGTATAAAGCATCTGTATAGTTATCTCGCCGCGATATCGTATCAAGATAAATGCAATCGGAATAAATATAAATGCTTGCACGATCTGTCCTGTTACACATAAACATTCTTCAGTACGTGCGCGCGCACACACACGCATACGCGTGCACCGAACAACAATGTTTAAATACCCTCCCTCCCCCCACCGCTAACAATGCCATCTGTCCTACGCCTACTTCAAACGATAGCAATTAAAACAAATAACGCAATTTTGCAAGTAAAGAGGAAAAAAAAACTACCGCGCGATTCAGAGAAAAATTCACGGTAAAGTATTTACGGAATTTGCCGTTAAATCCATCGTTAGCTGGATCGTGATCGAGACGAGACGATGATGATTTGCAACCACCGGGATTACGCGGTAATGCAGTATTGCGTGTGCGCAATATGCCCCGTTTAAGAGGATTGAATCGCGGATTGAAGTGAGTTCTTGTGTGGTCGTGTGTGGTACAAAGTGGCGGTCGCATACTTCACATATCGGCAGTATCTCGTTAGTGAAACTATCTGAAGCATTGCAACTCATTTTTACGTCTGTCGCCCGCACCATTAACAACATACGTACAACCTATAGTATCCACACTTGCTTACTCGCCTCGCTCATATTCAACCTGTTCATACATGTGCGGCCTGAGAAAATAATTGACGAGAATGAAACCACAATACGATAACATCCCCCCCCCGTGCAACGTGATAACAGTGTCAATTAAATCCATGAAATTAGAAACGTTAATTGTTCAAACAGCATTAGCGAATTTATCTCTAGTCCATTGTCAAAGGACTGTGTAACGTTAAAGTGATAAATCATTCGTTCTGCTTTACTATTCATACAAACATCTGTACGGACGTATGTTTCATCAAATCTCAATCTCTAAACAGTTATATGACGTTATTCTGAGAATCAACGTTTTATAGATATTATCATCATAGTATACGACCTGCAAACGGTCTAACTAAAATGTTATAACAATGCCAGACTGTTTGCGATTCGTCCGCAACATGCTTATATACTTTTTCACACACAATAAACGTCTGCCATGTGTCACGATAGATGAGCGATATTTGTATCTTCAGATTACACCATGATAAGCCCAACATACTGCTCTATACACGTACAACACGTATGCATACAACTATTCTCTACTTAGACACAGACACACACTCAATGTTATAAATTTGTTCTTGATACAATTCGTATATACTAATTGTAAACTGTACTTGTGTACAGGTAACGATCAAATAGAAGAGCTATTAAACTGGTTCGTAGACGGTGTATTGTTCCATGATCTACTTGTATTGACAGGCGTAATTTGAATGCTGAAACCCTGTACTTTACCGTTCGTACATACTCACAACAGACTTGTTGCCTGCTGGCACAATACGCGCAGTTCTGATTGCCGCGCTTGCTTGCTGAGCATCCGAGCGAACGAGCTAGCGAGTGAGCGGACGAACATTCACCGTTAATTTTGATGAGTAACTCCAATTACTGTCGCCCGAGAACTGCCGCGCTTTGTTACACAGAATTAGTAATCACGGTAATTTTGGCCGCAACACAGATAAACATTGTAAAACACAGCAGGCCCTGTAGGCGATTACGGGCACTCTACACCCAACTACCTTACGTTATATGTTGTCTTATGTCTATACGGTATAAGGTTGACCAGGTGCTGCGTGCGCAACGGACCGTACATTTCGGAATCTTCCGTTATGACAGAAACCAACAATACATAAACATACGACGTGAACAGTGTTCACGTCAGTATTCATGCAAATATTTTTCAATATTCAACATCAAGCTAAATGTGTTATTATTTTCAAAATTTCCGACATGTACAAATATCTATTACGCGTTTGGCTAGAGTGCGGCTTGCATGTTGTAAAATGGACTTCAACACCAAAGGTGTCGCGGATAAATTGCATTAATTCATAATCGAGTCTATTCGTGTAAGCGCGGCAAGACAAATCGGAACATTCAGTGTTGAGCGCGTGGCGCTTCTAATCTTTCATTTATTTATACCACTACCTTTCTAATACTACTACTTGAGCTGCTAGCCAACAACCACAGCAGTGAGATCAACACTGAACACGTTGAGCTAGCACTCTAAACAATTATTACATTCTACGAGCTTTCTGAGAAAGAAATAATTTGTCGTTTCTTGAAAATTCCAGTACGACATGTGGCAGTATGATCTGGGTAAATTTTAACTTGAATTTTACTTTGAAATCAAGAAACTATAATAGTTGTATGAATTTAGATAATATCACGGGAAAAATTCTTAGTATGTATCTTATGTATGAAATATATCTTTGTATGTGTGTATGAAAAATATACATGTATGCATGTGTGTGTGTATGTCACACACTGGTGCAGTACTTGCACAGGACAAGTGTTTGATCGTCCAACGAGATACAACAGCAACGCACCGCATGTAGTAACAGAGAACATGCATGTCCCAAATACTTACAGCCTATCTGTACGGGGAATCTAGTCATTAGTGATGACACGGATTGACTACTTGTTAGTTCGCCTGTGCACCGTGTTGCGCGCCACCACAGGGACTCCCCCGCTAGCTACACACACACACACATGCACACAAGTAATGTTAACCATCGACCGACTGCTGCTTGCTGTACATTGTACTTTATCAACGTAATTCATATGTCCCGACGTGCTGGCTGACTTTAAATTCTACTCGAAATATATTTTATTAATTGCACCGTCCGTCATGCAAGTCTGTACAGTGAATTATACACAAAGCATATGTACATACAGAAGGTGATACTTCATTTCGGTTATTTTAGTTCATAAAATCATCCATCAAACTCGTCTATTTCCTACTACTGCTCACAAGAGCAACAAATCAAATGAAATTCAAGTGTCGTTCTGTTAGGCCAGTAGTTACGAGCAGAGAGAAGGTTATGCCTGGAGACGGCAGTTAATTACAATGTAGCGAGAGTGCTAATGGATGCTGCGCGTTGGCTCATTGTTGCCCCGTTAGTTCCGTGACCGGGCGAGCTGATATTTAAACTTCTTCTGTAATTAATTAGGAAACGACGTACGGCCTGTGGGAACTAGCAGTGTTCAACTTCAAGCTCACTTGTTGCTGTTGTTGGCTTGACGGATTCAATCTTACATTGTGCGTGACACACACTCAAACACTGAATTGACTGGCTTCAAAATATTGAATACTTGTCTGACGGATATATGTATTTCTTTGACACAAAAATGAAATTTTGATGTCATCGCAGAAATGTCATGGAGTAGGTGGACAATGTGTTGCGTCATCACTCTTGGACATCGGAGATACTATAGCGGCAGCGGCAGTGGTGGTGGTGGATGGTGCCGGCGGCAGACACAGAGCAAAGGAGGTCGCTCCATCGGTCATGTAGTTGCTGCTACTCCGCGCGCTCACCACACATTCCATCGTAACCTGCTCCCGCTTCAGCTCCAAGCCTTTTTTATTGCCGGCTCCGGTTTTTGTAGGCGGCCCCTGTCCAAACCCCCGCTCCATAGTCGACACAACAGCGTCTTCCCAAAGGGAGCAATACCTTAATTCTTACTTTTACACAAACCTACCCAGACTTGTACCGATCCCATAGCTATAAGTCTAAATGGACGAGTAGGGTCTGTCGCCGATATTGACAAGACTACTAAACGTTACAGATGATGTAAAGTGTTCTCGTATAGATTATCTAACTGGACGCCTATGTTCCCTGTGCGTTCCGGCTCATTTTCGGGAAAGGGCGATGTTCGGGGTCGCACGGCCGATATCGCCTTGTTTCGGCCGCCGTGTCGACAAATTTATTGTTTTGTCGGTGCATAAGTTATGTCGGCATGGTGACAACAGACAGCACTTCTCGATCGACCAAACCGTACTCTCCCACACAACGGGAAAAAATCTTACACAATATAAACTCCTCTCTCATTAGTGGTCATTCCATTACATTCCACAGTATTCCTCTACAGATACTAGGAGAACTAAAGCTCCATCTACACACACCACGTTAATTAACTGCATTGCACACATTGCATACCGAATATTTACACTGTGACCGCAGCTTTTATAAATCTCTAATTAAACGTAAAACTCTTCAGCAGGGAAACACTACTCATATTAATGAGCTACACTTTTAGCTTTATCAAGCACAAATCCCCGCTTATCGGATGCGTTCTCTTATCGGTAGAAAGACATTATATATTATTTATCACTAGAGATGATAAATAGCAGTGGGCATGGTTGAAATTATGATGTTGCTTTTTAGTTTGTCGCATCCGTTCATTGAATAATAATTCTGTAGAATATAAGAATTGTCTGTAAATGACAAGCGAGTACTTGTGCACTTGTTCTATAGTGCATAGGCAGGTAGCCAGGTATATATAGAAGCTACGAGCAGGTAAATGTGCGGACAGATGACTAACCGATACATCACGCGCCGTTACTCGGGAATCTCTCTCTCTCTCTCTCTGTGGCTGACGGACACCACCCGTCACGCTCGTTTATCTGCTAACAGTGTATGGTTTTCGCTAATATATCTCGGCACTTAATCACTGTATCGTGTGCCACGGATTTGCACAACTGGGCGCAGGCCTGACGGCGTGTTCTCTCTAAACTCCCCGTATCACCTATCAGCAACACTGGCTGACTCTCTGGTTGTCCTCCTCTCTCCTCCATATGGCGCTTAGTCTCTAGCAGTTGCAGCAACTTAGTAGTTTTTACTACATACATGTACAAGTAGCGGTCAACTGATTCTTACAAGTTATCAGCAACTGCAAGCCAAACAATAGATGCTGTTATAATGTTTCATACAATGTAACCAGCTGCACTTTTTAACCAAATTACCGCGATCCGGTCACTTGAACAAGAGTTATTTAAACCAAGATTAAAATCAATTATTACTATTAACTATGGTAGAAAAATTCAGTATAAAGTGATGCTAAATATATTACATTTCACAACTTAAAATAGTTGATAAATTATTTATATGTAACAAATATTGAATAAAAATAAACACGCATATCCGCATTGATATAATAAGAATGTGATTAATTCTTGTAATCCGATGTTCAGTGTTTTACAGTAAAAACTAATCCAGTTTTAACTACTATACATTAAAATAGACGATAGAAATGTATAAATCAAACTAAGATCATTAATATAATCAAGTGAATAATCTGGAACGTACTTTCCGAAAGGCATACAGTGACTCACTAGATACGATAATTAATTAACAGAATACAGTCGAAGGAAACAGGATTTCTAGTTAATGTTTTATAATTAATCGAATAAAAAAAAACTACATTACTATTTTGCCAGTGTACGTCAAGTGATTTGTAAAATTCTTTAAAATATATATGATAAGTATTTTGACTTACCAAGTGCAAAAATATTCCATTCACACATCACATATTGAAACTTGATTAAACACACCTATAAATCTTAATAAAGACATTTTCATTTTCCACTTGTGTGTACTACGCGGCGAAACACTGTAATGTAATAATAAAAACGAACGAACCTGTGTTAACTGGCGCTTGTATTGTATGTATACACTATTGCACATGTGTGTGTGTGTGTGTGTGTGTGTGTGACGTCAGCAACAAACGTTCGTACTACCGGTATGTGTGCGCTATGGATCGTAACACAAGACAGTATTACACCCACACACGCACGACACAGCTAGCTCAGGGGCGGTGTCCGACCTTGCAATGTCCCCCCTCCACATTTACCCCTTGGCAAATGTGTATGTGTGTGCGCAGACCCGACTCGACTATAAATGTGTGTGTGTTGGTGTTTTCTGTACAGATGTATATGTATACTGATATTCTT
The DNA here is from genome assembly GCA_022063505.1 of Calosoma granatense. Classification (NCBI taxonomy): domain Eukaryota; kingdom Metazoa; phylum Arthropoda; class Insecta; order Coleoptera; family Carabidae; genus Calosoma; species Calosoma granatense. The sequence goes on from JAGJTL010000057.1 coordinate 2,702,904, forward strand.
CGTGCATGTATATGTTTGTATATATACTACTATTCTTCGTGCGTGTATATGTGTGTGTGTTGCCAGTCTCTGTCTGACTGTATGAGTGCCACCGATTTGCCCCCTCAACAGGTTGTTGGGGTGCTCTGACCCCAGAGAGACATGCGCCAACATGTATACAATTCAGCTCAGCTGTTCCACAAGCCGGGCTTGCCTGGCGCCGTGATCTGTTACGCTTTAAATAGTTAAACACCGGAACGTGTTATTCGGTAATTAGACAAATACTACCCCACGCACAGGGGGTGTTAGGAACGCAAATATCCAGCCAAACGTATTCTATAATTTACAAGAGGAAAAAATTATTTTTTTACTAAAAGAATTCCAAGGATAAGAAATCTAGTGTAT
>JAGJTL010000057.1:2703307-2718982 GCA_022063505.1 Calosoma granatense
CTACTTTTTAAATAGATAATATAATAACAGATTTAAATAATAGATCCTTGTAAATCTAAATTATAAAAAACTAAATTCTTTCTGATATCTCATTTATAGTAGAAAAATCAATGTACGTTTTTTATTTTCGAAATATATACGAAGCATAGTACAAATGTATTTCTATAAATCACTACCGATAACTGCATGATAGTGATTTATTCAAGTGGGAAATTATAATTTCAATAGAACGCAGGGTAACGTGCTTTCAGTAGGTATCCGTAAATTAAACGAATATGTATTTCCTTAAAAACCGGTTCCAGCCAACGGAGAAACAGGCTAAAATACCGATTAGACACCCGAGTCCACTACTACACAGAGAGCATCTTGTTTTTTAACTAAATTGTTAATGGGCTGAAAATTGTAACATAAGTTTAATTTTTTTTTACTTACCGAAAAATTTTAAATCAATATTTCACTGGATTGGCAGCGGACATCTCTGAACATCTGTAACAGAACAGAATAAAATGAATAAAAAAACTATACAGATACTATGCTAGGAAATCTACATTGATATATGAGGAAATAAATAAATATTCTAAGTTTTAATTTTTTTATATAAAGTTTTAACCGGGAACGCGCAGTTTCTGTAGTATGTGTAAATACAAAATTTATATGAAATTACTACCGACAGAGTATATAGTAGGACGCGCGCGACGGTGTAAGTTGAAAGTGAAGTTATTAGCACAGCGAGGATAAGGGATGATCGACCCCAGGCGACGGCTTCGTGTTGTCGGCGCGTGGCCATGACCGTTCGTGACACGTGGCACACTGAGGGGTTGGTGCCGTGACCTTGGCCTCGGCGTGTGCCCGTCATAACCTAGACCTACGACGGCCCGTGACACGCGCGCATCACCGATCGATGCAGCCCGCTACTACCAACAAACACGACCGCAGACAGAACCTTCCATAACTTATATACACACACAAATGTAACCGCGTCGTAACAAGTATGTTAGCAGATATTAGCACTGAATATTTGTAAAGAAATATTAAGAAACTATAAGGGTAGTTACTAAGAACTCTTACAGATAATAATGTACTGTATGATATTCTAGACGAGTTACTCTTTCTTTTTATCTCACTACATGTTAGCTAAAGAAACTATTTTGTAAAAGCAAGTTATTTCAGCATACAGATAATAAAATTAGCCATCACCAGATGGCAGAGTTGCAAGGAAGAAAAACATAAACTATTTTCTCCAAAAAAAAACCGCATCTCCTCACTCGAACATGTATAGTTTTGTTGGCTGTCGGCCGTCCGAATGTCTGGCTGGTTCGGCCCGATTTACATAAACTTGTATATGTATGTATGTATATAACCGTTATGTCTATACACACACACACACATATACATACAAGTAGATGTGGATGTGTGTATGTAGATGTGAAAGCAGACGACGACATTTTATAATTGTTTGATAAATGTGACGTGTACTAGTACGGCTGTGCACTTGGAGAACATGGAGAGATGTGTGTCTGGATTGGTGACGCAAATGTTGAAAATGACATGTCACAACACCTGGCTATTCCGCGAATGTCGCACTACATTCTCAGCCGACGCGTCGACAATCACCGGCATTATTCCGAAAATATAACCGTGTGCGCGCGACATCTGTCTCCCTGAAACTAGTTGAAATGACCGAAAAACAAAATGACAATCAAACATATCCTGAACAAGTCGTTTCTCTGAACTATACCATCACAACATGTGAACTATTTTGTAAATGTATTATATGTACAATGTGTATGTATATACTAACAGTGCATATGTATGCATGTGTATTGAGGAATCTCTCACATGTATGTATATTGGTAGATACAAGTGTGTACTAGGGAAAATTATGTCGTATGTCCCGCACAACTAGTCACACGTACCTATCTAATATAATCGGGTTTAAAATAAAAGTTATATGGCAAATTAAAACGTATTAACATGAAGTTGCGACCGTGCATACGGTCGTTTAATGGTGAAAAGTGAAAATTTACAACTAACAAGTTCCCCGTGTAAGTCGAGGCGATTTAATACACATTATGGGTTCATAACACGTACACGAATATGACTATGTATGCATGCATATACATATATACATGTACACAGTACACAGTATAACCAGAGTGTATATATGTACTTGTGGACATACTAAGCATCGTTTACTTGACGCCTTAATGGCTGGTTCACTTACGCGTGCCCATGCACATACACTGTCGTCTTGTACATACTAATTTTTATTGACATATGAATTAGCATAATATGTTCTATAGGGATATTCGCGACCGTACTTACACACTCGTATTTCATACATTTCTACATACGATCACCGTGTGAAAATCAACTAGTTTCAACCAAGTTTCCATATAATTATACTACATCTAAGCACTAAGTTAGTTTCAAGATACATATCAAGTAAATTAATTGACCAATAACAATCATAATCGTATGAAATGTACAGCAAAATACATTTCGGCAATATGTCAATCAACTGTCTATTGGGAAGAGAAACAAACTTTTCAAATGGAAATATTAATGGTAATTTGGTAGGACAGTGTTTGAAATTGATGTCTGATGTTTGCATTTTTCTCTATATGTAACTATAAATAATTCAGGTGTATACACATACACATGTATGTATATGTGAATAGCACAGCTGTTGTTTGGTTACTGTTAATTGGACGATGAGCTGAAGAAGAAGAGGAGGTTCGATGTTTTGAGATATCTAAAATAACCTCACTTCACTACACGCGGCACTACTACTGTGGTGTCGCGTTTTACTGCTGATGCTATTTCGATCAGGCACGCCGATACAAATATGAAAAAAACGCAAACTAGCGGGTGTGTTAAAACATAATTTATCTATGGCATTAGTCAAACGAGAATATTTCTTTTGATAACTCGCCGTTTGAAGATGAACTTTTTCTATGATTCATTTATAAAACAAATACTACACGTCAATCAACAGACGCGGCAGTTCCGTTTAAATTGGCAATGTTTTAATTATACACAACTATTTATGTCAAACACTTAAATGGCTTGTTTTGATTTTTGATAGTAATTAAATTGAGTATAAAAACGTAGGAAAATATATTACGACTAATATTCGGGTATCATTAGAATCTGTCAAAATATATGATGTGTTATTATTAGTTTATATGTGGAATACAGTATCAACAACAGTAGGTTGAAATAGTTGTGCGTTACAGGTAGTTTAGTTTTATGTAATATCAGTGCACGTTAGTAGATGGCAGTACAATAGTACAACAACGTGCACATTTAGCAGTAGTAGTAGTAGTCGCAATGCGATGTTACAATGTAGATAATGTTAAACAAGTTGAGACTGATACGTTACAAATCTTGTAGTAATGTAGTGGGTACATTGCTGCTGTATTTTGCCGGTACACATATCTATATACACGTACATTTATCGTTTTAGCATACTATGTATGTACGTACATACATACATAGATTACACGGTAATGTTTCATTAACTAACCCACATAGAAACTAATAAACATTTCATACTTCCTTTTCTGGATCACAGCGCGCACCCGACAATTTCACACCCCGCCACCTTCGCATCGCACTAACAAACAAACATTGGTGTATATGTATAGAGAGAGCGAGAGAGAGTGTGAGAGAGAAGTGTGTATAATATGAACTAGGATGGAATGCAGAGCATGATTAGTCACGTAGAATAAATGGTTTTGTATGGCGTGCCAAGTATTTTTATTTTTCGTACGGGATAAATAATTATTTGGATAATTAATGTAATAATACCGATTAGAAAAAAATGGTACGAAGATTAACCGGTGCTATTATGAAACTTATTAAAACTCGTTTGTGCGAAGAGAGCGGTCCAGGAAGAAGAAGAATAGTTTAACTGCACACACAAACATACACACACTGTGTATATACATACATACGTATGTATAGTTATAGAACTTCAAGCATCAACGAACATGTCGAGACGAGAGCGACGCGTTGAAGCTCGTTAACAAATTTTAGATGAGCACTGATCCATCTACAAGCTACATATACTATTTAACGGCCTCTTTGTCAGGCAATGATGTGTGAGGCATAGCCGAAATTAACGTTAAAAATACCTTATCCGGGATGTAGCGATATGTGAAGTATATATTTATCAAACACACCACACAGAAACAATGTAACATGCAACACTAGAACACTAACAAATAATTGTAATGCACAATCATTTTTAAATAAAAAACTAATCTAGAAATCGCATTAAAATACCAACAGCAAGTATTTGTACACTATATTAACACAATTCCACACGAATACGATTTTATGCTAATACTTTTTACCAAAACGAACAGTGTTTTTTTATAAGATATTAAATTTCACGGTATATTAGCGCAGGTAGCATTAGTTTGTTTAGCAAGAGGTTAAACAGGTCTCTCTGTATCCGTTGTGATTATGGGTCGCACATAATTTATTATCCGATATACGTTTTCACATGTTCAGATACTTGTGTATAAAATATTAAATACACATACAGTGTTTGTCTAGTGCCGACGGAATTATGTTCAAATGTTTGTATGTATCAGGTCATTGCTTAAATGTATATATGTAGTGTGCGTGTATATATGTGTGTGTACACCTGCTGGCTAGGTTACGCTACGACCTCGACCTCCCACGCGTTCAATCACTCACTCAACACGACTTCACTCACTTGTATTTGCATATGGTAAGCGCGGCGCGTACATATTGCTTGCTGTATACGGGACTCTTGTCCTGAGTGTCAGTAAATACTAGGTACAATGTTTACACTGGTGTGTTTTCTACTGTCCAGCACTCGTGTTGTCTTTTACCATCCGTATTCTCTATCATTTACCCATGTACTACGTACAACACAGTCACTATATTGCTGTAGTACTACTTATTATTATACTCAGAAACTTCTACACTCTTCTTCTTCTTCGAGAATTGTTTAAATATTATTGTCTAATGCATTATTGTAAACGCGAACCGTTATATCTAAAGTATAACGTATAAAAAACGAGAAAAATAACGAAAGATTATAAACAGTTATAAAGAGAATTAATGATAGACTTCAAGTAGAACTAAGTATAATATCGAAAGTTTATTAATTGGCAGAGTATTGTTCAAGTTAGTATTCTTCTCAAGTTGTTGAAAGTCTTCCAAAATAAAATACCATTTAACTAATCATTACATGTTCCAATGAACCATAAACTTGGGTGTATATATTTGTACATTTTCAAATGATTTATCCCTTTCACTGCGCATAATACTATACAATCTGCTCATGGATTATAGAAAACTATCCCTAGCAAATACTACACATCAATTATTGCATAAAGTGTGAACCATTCATTACAATATTACAACAAACCGATGCAAACGTTAGGAATAATAACTGCTTAAATATTCTCTAATAATATTCAAAGTAACGGCTTGACTTGGCTGAAAGAAAATAGAAGTATGTTGAAAGATGAACATGCTAACGTTTGTCTTGCAGACACTTGTGTTCACTGTTAGCGATACTCGTAAACATTTTTATTGCAACCATGCGTGGTGTACGACCTCGCTTAGGTAAATACTATGTTTAATGGCATAGAATAAAATCAATACACTCGTGTACGTTACGTATGTGCGTAAGTGCATGTCACCGCACGCTTTAAACAAGAGTGTTTAACTACAGGTAGAGCTATACAGACTGAGAACAGTTCTGTAGTAATTTATTTTCTTCAATTTAAACATACAAGTATATCTGTTCCAGATATAACAAATGTTTGTATGATATAACTAATAGATGCGCATTAAAAAATGAATTTAAAATATCGCTAGATGATTTTTTATTATTAACTAAAACAATACGGAAACATCAGCAAGATTTACAGAAACAACCATAACCTGCAAAGGTTTGGATCATAATTTTACCATAAGTGCTATAAACGCGTGATCATACACAATAGTAACAGAGCATCAAGATACTACTACAGACGTACATACAACACACATGTATGAATGATAGGAGAAAAACGTAGCACACGTATGACAGATATATTCCAGCCACGAATATCCATAAGACTTTTCCATTTCTCTGTCAACCGACGATGAAATGGCAATGAAATGTTATACTGAATTCAGCCAGTACGCAAGCTATAGCTTGTACATAAACCATATTTATTGCAATACATGTTAAATAAATACAGTAGAATTTCATTCGTGACGCGAGAAAAACATTTACTGCGACGTTGTGAGAGATTTTTTCCAACGGTGGCCTGCCACATACATCATGCTCTTGTCTCCTGGATAATTCTTATACGTAACCCAGCCAGCCAACTAACCGTAAGACTGTTTTTTCTCTCTATCTCCCTCTCTCTCTCTTTCTCTCTCTACAGATTCTATTATTTATCACTCATTGAAAATGTGATTTTGCACTTTTGATTTGTGTGTTCGTTGACTGGTGCGCCAATGTAAAAATATCAGTTCAAGTCATGCACAACAGATGGCAGAATATACCAAGGAACACTTGTTGATTGTAATGTTAAAAAGAAATCGCTTTTTAATTCTAGACTGCGCGAAATTAATGGATACATGAACATTCTACAACGCATTAAGTTTTTATAATGATTTAACTGAAAAACAATTAGTAAAAAAATTAATGCACATTGTTCATTTGATAACCAAACTACTAGAAATAATATTTAATTTATATCTCTTACAACAAAAAATAAATTAGAATATTTAAATGTTTTTATATCGAAATATAGTTTACTTTTAACACCTACACTGTTAATATATGTATGTGAATTGATTTTGTTCCTGTTCGTTGCATATTTTAATATTTTAATTCTTCGTTTAAACTCGCACGTCAATAATGATAAATTATAAACGTTATTTAACATGTTACTTGTCAAACGGTATTTGCTCCAATACTAGCACATCATTACGTTTATCATGTTACAACAAGAATGAATACTCAGGCAATGAGTACCTATAATTAGATTCTTTAATGAATCACACTTAACAGTCTCCCAATCTGCATAACTTAGTAATGAATTCAAGTTCTAAACCAATTCAGGGAACACATATAGTAGATATTTTATCTATATTCATTTCCAAGTCCAGGAAATTTTGTGTGGCCCAACAAATGTGCATGATTTTATACCAGTATCACTAGTAAATATAATACGATTGAAATTCAATGTTAGTCTATTAAAATAATAGTATTTTGATAATTTTTTTTCATTCGGCTAACAGAAAAAAATTAAAACGAAACTAACATTTAAAAAAACGTTCAAGTCACGAATAGATAGAATCAAGAATTTCTACTACATCATCGATTAAAATGTAATAAAATATTTGAAAACGACTGATATTGAAAAAGGTGTAAGATGTATTTTTATAAATTAATACATGTTATTTTTTATTCCTGTAGCATACCAGTGTGTCTCGTCTTCGAGAAAATTATATTTTTGTACATTTACATGAAATTTATTAGTTGGAATTTTTATATAAAAAAAATCTGCTGAATTCCTCGCATTTTTTGGTTGAAACATGGGATTTGCATATTGTACTGAAAGTGCAAAAATTCCCATTTGCTGGACAGAATGACATGGTCATCTTTTATGTTCGAAATATGAGTTTCCACATGTGATAACATACATACATATATACATACACACGTATATGTACTTATACAATATTGAAGTCGAGAGGCAACACACACGCAGTTGATGGTTACGAGATAAACTGTTTTTACGAGTTGTTGAGGTCGCTGGGCACTGGTAAGCTAGACCTGCTTGTCGGGGGCCATCAAACGTTTGTGTTATAACATGTACTCGCTTGTCTGTCAAGTCTCTTGCTCTCTCTCTCTCTCTTCTCTCGTAAAACGAACGTTTGCATAATCCACTGTTGACACCTCCTTGACAAATAGACGTCACCGCTACAAAAAATGACGTTTTAATATGCGCGATCCAAAGCAGACGTGCGTTAACTCTTCCACTTCTTCTTCTTGTAATTCCAAACGTTGCCGATAGGGGTTAGATTTAGTTATGCACGATGCGATCAGTGATTAATATCTCCATTGACATGTGTTCGATTCGATTCGCTGATAGAAACTGTTGTCGAATTCAATCTTACTGCACCTGTCCTGCACAGATGACTCCTGAACTTTGATGAAAAATAATTTGCATGCTTTGATTGTCTTGATACGAAATTCAAAGAGTAAATCAATTCAACAGAAATACTTTTTGTAACTTGGATAATAAATGTTTTATAAAATGTATTTTCGCGGTATGTGTAGTTTTAGCGTAATGGTAAATTCTCAGAATTCAACATAAAAACTAAGTAGCACCATACGCTTGTAGTACATTAATCAACCGATGAATAAAAACTGGTGAAGAATTTCATTACCAAATATTTTCAATGACTAATATTTAAACGTGAAATATTCTCAGTAATACAACACAGGTTCATGTGTAATGCCATGCGGTGAATAAAGATCATGGACGTTATTATCGAATAGGATAATTATCCATACAATAAAATAACTAAAGGAAAAGTTAATTTCCGTTTTCGCCGCACAAATAAAAAACCAAAGACTATCACGACGGGATGGATGCGTGGTGTGTATATAACTGTATCCAATAACATAATTATCACTATTAAAATAAATATTATTCGTGACGGAAGGTGGAGGCACGATATTCAAGCGTATAAACTGTGAATGTTGCAGGGTTAAGCAAGCAAGTGCATGTTGGGACCCGTTCATCAGGAACATGTACAGTTAGTTACCAAGCTGCCTGTTGCCTGTGTCTGTGTACCACACCACGGCTTACTATAAACATCGATCTACCGAAATGTTCACGTCAATCAAATCCGTGACACATGGAAATTAAAACCGAATCCATTAAGTTCAAGATTAACTCTCTCTCGGTGTGTGTATATGACTATCGTTATGTATGTGGGAACATCAACAATACACATATCGACATTGGTGCAGAACAATGATTTAATCTCCACAACCAGAAGTTTGTTCCAGCCCTCTTTGGCAATCATACAAACATCTTTTTGCGTTTTTGGCTAAAGACAATCACAATTGGGGTAATAACAAAACTTTCATAGTTTATATGCATCCGGAAATGTTGGAACATTGCGATGGTAATCTTCTAGTCATTGGCCAATATCTAAATGAACATTATATGATTCTGTCGCGCGGTTATTTTTTTTTGTCTCGGCATTAAATGGAATATCATGAACAGAAGGTTTTGGAATAAGCACACGCTTGTATGAACCCGCAGCGGCAGCAGTAGATATGGCGGGTTGTAGGAGTTTCTTTGATACATTGCTGCTGCTGGCACCAATTGTATTGTCATTTCGAACACGTTAGACAAGTCGCAGTCTTTTGTCTGCGACGACATACCACGCTGTTAAGTGGCTGCTACCCGATTGTTTTTATCTTTCCCTGCATGAGTGTGTGTGTGTGTGTACAGGATTGCTATTTTAATGTGCAACGGACCCGTTGTAGCATGGCTTGTTGAAACAAGCACACACACACACACACAGCATATTGAAGACGACAATGACGCTATGGGTTTTGTTAAAAGAACCAACTAATTAATTCCACTCTATAGAAAAAGTGAAATCCATGAGGATTGTAGACGGTAGACCACCTGTGGTTCTAAACAAAGTGGTTCTATAGATAAGAGCTGGTCATTTATTGCTGCTTCTAATTGCTTAATACAGTTTCGTCGTTCTCGGTTGCTGCGAGAAGAAAAAAAAGTGCCCGCGACCTATACATTTTAATAAGGAGCAGAGAGTAGTTGAAAGCAGAATATCGATGAGTAATGAACAGAAACACTATTAACATTTTTCATATGACGGAAGATTCATTCTGTCAAACATAATTACGTAGTGCTTTGGGAATATTTTCACATAGGAATTCATATGATAATTCGACGATACAAGGAGTAGTATAAAATTGTTAGTTGTTAATTGTAACAAATTAACAAACGACCTTTGTTTAACATATTCGCTATGTGATTAATTTACAGGAAAACATTTAAATGAATAAGTACATTAAAATATCTGTAGACAATGTCATCCAACTGTGGATGAATTCTATGAAAAGATTTCACAAATACAACAACAACGCAAGTCTATTAATTATAATGAAACAGCTGCATACTGTTTCATTGCCGAAACGCTTTTACGGTCAAACATTATTGTGTTTTAATTCAGCGAGCTATTAATTAAATATACAAGTGTAATTTCCTTCCAGAAATACAGCACCTGTACCACATTTCTATACGAATATAAAATATATTTTTCGTAGGCGTCGTTGCCAAATTAACAGTTAATATATAATTAATTTCCACGGAAGATTTACTTAATTAGCACTATTAAAGCTTAACTGTCTATGAAATGTGATAAACCAGAGGAAAATTGGACACTTTTATACGAAAATAAGCTTATAATAACAAATTATATTTATTTTCAATTCAATAAATATTCACTTAATGATGTTTGTCAAAAAAGTCGATGTTTAAAATATATTTCTAAAGCGAAATAGTCAAGTCAATTTGTTGAGATTGTGGAAGATATATATCTTCTTGTAGAATTGCGAATTACACGAGATGGTATAGACATAAATTTATCCCAACAGACTAATTTTATTTGAGTAAGCAGTTACATCTTTTACTCACACATAAAATGCAGAAATCAATTATTGCACGTTTTACGATTATCGACTCTTTAACAAATGTTAACATGTCAAATATAAATTTTAATTCCAATAGTCTGAACTGATAATTACTCTATCTAGTTATATAAATTAATTATTCTTTTTGTTACTTTTTTGCGGTAAACTTAACGTAAGACAACATGTTACTTTGCTGGACAAGTTGAGATTGCAGTGTATATTTGTGTGGTGAGATTCAAGTGCAGATGTCTGCATCTCTGGATCACGTTACCGTGACGCAACGTAAGAACGTTACACCGTCGTCGTCATCGTCATCGTGTCGAACGTAAGAAACGTTAGAATCAGAGTGGACAACACAACACAACATTCAAACATATTCGGTTACAAATGAACACACGGTAGTCATGTCTTATCTGTAATGGTAGTAGCCGTTGTACTATTTCTACGTTACGTTGTTGCAGGTTCACTAACGAGAATCACGACAAGTATAATGTACGTACTAGTACTAACACTATGCTACATTACGTTAAGTTTATGCTATGTTTACGTTAAGTTTACGCTAAGTTTACGTTACGTTTGTAAACGTTAGCACTTTGAAAATTCAATCGATAAAAATATATTTTGCACTGAATTATTGACATTTATACTTTTTCACAACTTTTTAAAAAATACATGTTAATTAAATATGTTACGGCAATTCACTGGTTACTTATAAGAATTAATAAATAATAAGTGTGAGAATCAACACACCTATGTTTACGTTATTTTATGCAAAAATAAATAATAGTAAAACCGCAAATACGGAAAGTTAAAGTAAATATACAAAACTATATATTTTTCTTACTGACAACTATTGTTATTTATTTATTAATTAGTAAATATAAATTTTGCGTATTATCTTTTATAAATTATTCAGTATAAAAATAATTATTCTAATACTACGAGTATTATGAATTTATAATTATACTTTGTATAGATTTATTTAGTATTTATATATTGTTAGGTCTTATTATTTCTTAACCGACGGACACCGCAAGTTTATTCGTAACTTTCAATTCGTGATTGAACAGGTTACAATAATGTAATAATTGTTTATCTGTATGTAATATTATATACGAATGTAAATATGTATGTGAATGTCACATTGTAGGAACTGGAGCAGTGTGCTTTTGTAATAGTAACTGCAGTGAACTTTATCACTATGATATGATCATCATGAACTTGAAAACAATCATCGCGAACAGCGCAAGTTCATCTCGTGGAGTTGCTAGTCACGTGTTATTCAATACACATTGTGTTTACAACTAACGTACATACTATATTCCATATTTAACGGAAATTTATCCTAGCTTCCTATAACGTAATATCTCTTTACAAATATTTTATTTATTTTTCATCAACTCAATATTATATTTTATTACTGGGAAACTTCATAACAATGTATATATCTAATCAAGTGATATAATATTTGTATCACTATAAGTTTCTGGGGATACCCTTACTTATCTATCTTTAGACCTAACACTATTAATTAATCAATATAAATGTTTTTATTACTCACCCAATATATTAACAATAACTGTTGTAGCAAAAATTCAGACGCAAAACACCCACCCACATGTGAAATAGTCACGTAACAATTTGTCGTTGAATTGTAGAAAAACTACAAATTACAATTAGTTGTGGCACTGTAATGTTTACTACTACTAACTTCACAGATCACTCGTAACGTTTATTGCGGATGAATTGTCTAACAGTGTACGTGTACCTATATACAGAGAAAAATAACAGACAACACGATGATACGCGTGTTGTTGCTTGTGTACTACGTTGCGTTACGTTCTAGCGTTACCTGGATGACCGCGCTCAAGAACGTACCGGCACCGACTAACAGGCAAGTTCTGTTCGTACACAGATCCAAGTGGCTGACAGCATGGTGACTGTTGATTCGCTCAGCCAGTAGCACAGCCTCTGAGAGCTCCCGCGCCGCCCCTACCCCACCACCAGCCACTCGCACACACACACATGCATATATACGTACGCATGTACAGTGTAGAGGAGGTGGTGGTGGTGGTGGTAGTTGCGCACACACGCACGCACATACACGTACACACGCACGCACATACACGTACACAGGCAGAGCGTCGCATGACGCGAACCAACACGCATCATTAGCACAGAACCACTTGATTCAAACGTTCGTCTCTTTGGACAGAAGTTCAAACCGAACTTTAGGTCTTATCAGGCTGGTTTTTTCACTGTTGTATACTGTCGGAAATAATAAGATTATATTTTAACGACAAATTTGATGGCGGTAGAACTTTCTACTATATACTAACTAAATATTATGTATAATTGTTTCTTCGTTTACTTTGTAAATATTATGTGATTGCCATATCTATTTTTTATACTGAATGAATTTTATTTAAATTAAATTTAAATAGAGTCTAGAACTCTTCAAAGCTTGTATTATTTGTATTGCAAAAGTAATTAGAGATAATATACTTTTTCCATTGAAAGATCTTTCCTATAGAGATTTTTAGGTTTTATTACATGTTGACATGATAATAAACAAATACATACAACACAGTCAATTCATAAATATACACGTTCTATTGCTGATTACTGCTAGTCAATCAGTTTACTTCATTAATTATATGTTTGTTGGGCTAGTGGACAACATTTCGCAATTAAGATTAAGCCGTTGTCACACATGAAAGTTCCTTGTTTATGTGAAAATATTCTCTTTAAATGCACACACACATATCAGACTACTGGTGATACGCGTTGCAATTACGGGATGGAATGTCTATTACATGTACACAGACCAGCCATAGACACCTACACTATTATTAGACGCCGTTAAAAAGAAATTACAGTTCTAAATGTCATTTCACCTGAAACACCACCAAATCGTGCTACAACGCTTTCGAAATACTAAATGTTAAAATAATTAGGAATTACCTAAAACGGTTTTAATCGGTTTTCTGTAGAATTACAGTGCTTGCTTGCTTGCTTTTGAGTAACTGCGATATGTCAAAATTTAGAAAGCGGGCAAATATATGCATTGACAAGGATAAAAATGATAAATATGAAAACATGCAAATAATATTTCATTTAGTTTTTCTTAGTTCTAAATATAGAATGCCGGGGAGTTTAAAATAGAAGTGTTATTTTTAAATATCTTTCTGGAATAGGCAATATTTTTAAAAATACCTTGATCGATATTTGAAACACGAAGAAATATAGTAATATACAGAAGTAAATATATGAGAAGAAATCACTTGTATCTGTGGAAAGGTGACTTTCGATTTCTTTCCAACTATGCACGTAACAGATTACGATAAATTAATATCGTTAGTTCCTGATTGTTCCGCGGCGGCACTGTGTGTGTACAATCGTCGCGTTAATTACGAAAGTCCACCGTACAATTAATTAGAAGAAATTAGCGGGAGGTCATCTTAAACTGCGATTAATAAATTAAAAGTGCTTGACAATTGTACGCTCGAAAATGCGTGTTTTAATGAGACCATTAAATACATGCGGAGATCAGGATTTATTGCGTCGATAATTAAGTTAACATTTAACAATCGGCCTCGGCTGATGGAATCTTTGAAATTTGTTGTCTGGTCTATACTATCCTCTACCCCATACCTAACTATATCCGTCTATAGTAGCTTCTTCAACCATGAAAATATCTGAAATTGATTAACATCACATATTATCATCAGTTACTTTTAGAAATATATCTTTCTTCTTTAAATATCTGACACGTAAATACTGATTGATATAAAAATACTATTTGTATTAGGTGTCTGTATCTTGAAACACCCAATACCATAGAGCTATAATCATAATTTTGCAATAACAAAAGTAGCCTGTAGGCTAAATTTATTGACACCTATGCCAGTAACTGGTAATTTTTATTTCTCAAGTGGAAAAATGAATAATATACCTGTGATTAAATGTATGGAAATCAAATATGTTATTTTTAAATTTCAGTCACATCTATATAGGATCAAAATAGCTATAAATTATTTGTTATTATCTATGGAGGGACTTTCTCTAGTTTGCCTTGTATACGTCCAGCATACCTACCTACTGTTCATTCACTATACCTGTGTGTATATGTAAGTATGTATACGTATGTATGTATGTGTGGGTTAATGCTTATATACTACAAGTACATTTATATTCTATTAGCTCTTGTTTGCATATATGTGTGTATGTACATGTATATCACTATATGTATATATAAGTTCGATTACATTTATGTATTGATTCAATAGATATACATATGTAGGTATTGTTGTATTATACTGGTGATTATATGTATGTATAATTTGTGTTATATTGTTATGTATGAATACATGTTTGACTGTGTATATATCCGCTGTGTGTATGTATGTATATGTACATCAGATTTCGAATACCGTACACCGAACTATGGGTCCCCGCAAGCCATGTGTTTCAAAACAACACTATCACCAAGGTGTGAATTAGATAGTTAATTACTTACAATTAGAACATACCGTAAATGGTGTGAAGAGAAACAATAAACTTTATATCATCAGTAATCAAATCTATTCTTAGCTTGTTATTATATCAGATATATTCCGACAAACACACACACGTGATAAACATCACACGTATAGACATATAGCATTAAGTTTAAAGTGCACATACTTGCATATATGATATGCAAAAAGATTATCAAATATTACGTCAGAATGTACAAGAGAGCGTATCTATGACGGAGAACTTGTTTAACGCTAATCATACTTACGTATATATATTCTAGTACATCAGTATAAACATTTTTTAAATGATGGTATTTCTAAATATATCGTCAATATTTCTGCGATGTGTGCAACTGAGTCATGCACAGTTTAAACTTGTACAGTATTACGGATCAAAGTAATATCTTCTGTATTTTTTATTAAATTATT